>MU266337.1:0-256233 GCA_021014945.1 Leucogyrophana mollusca
ATACAGTGTGGGGTGCAAAAGAAACTAGGGGAAAAGGTGAAGAATTGGTGAAATACTCGAGCTCACTGTCGAGAACAGTGAGCTCGAGCCTCCCGACAACGCTCGGGAAAATGCGCGCGGCATCTTACCGTATTTGGCATGGTCTTACCATATCGAGGGAAGGTACTTACCTCGCACAAGTATCTAGCATATTTGGGGCCAGAGTTAATGCTGGTGTTGGGTATTTCGGCAAGTAAGCCTTATAATACTGGCCGAGACACGTGCTCGGCCAGTATTATAAGGCTGACTTATTGGGCAACCCAGGTGATGTATGTATGTATGTGACGAGTAGGACTTCGCGCGGGAAACGGAAAACAGCTTCCTTCTTGTGCCCACCTTGCCCCACTCACACCTCAGCACGAATCTGATTTGCTTACTTTATGCATAACAGGCAGGTTTCTGTCGACTCGACGTGCGGGCAAAAAGACAGGCCTAGTTTGCATGCAATCGTTGCAATGGGAGGAGACTGATAACTGTGGACTTGGAAATGGAATCGAGTCCCGCTGCCAGGAGACTCTGACTCAAGCCAGGACCCAAGAGGAGGCGCTTGTGCACGAAGCTACTCGTTTCTTCGACCCGTACAGCGCCCTTGGGGGTGTTCTCGTCAAGCTGCCAGCCTTGAAAATTAGCCTGCTCGACATATGACCGGAATCGCCGTGTCCTCCATGCGTACACATTCTAGCTTACTTGGCGCTCGATTTCCTCGCCTTCGGTTGAGACTAGGACCTGTCCTCGATTTTGATGAACGTCGACAATTTAACTTGACGCATCCTCATTGCCTGGCCATTTCAATATGTCTATCCCCCAGCTTGCTCAGTTGCTTCTCTGCTTGGACCGCTTGTGAAAGGCATATCAGCACCCCGAATTCACCTTTTTGTCATTGAACCTCGGGTCAACGTTGTCGTGTTCTCGTCGCCTCACTAACATTGTTTCTCTGCCATCCGCCCTCGTCCACAACGCACCGCATCCCGTCTTACTTCCCCGCATCGTCACACGTATATCTACTCCTTCGTCACCTGTCTTCAACTCGACGTTTACAGCCTCGACAATGCAGCCACTCGTATAAATTTGACGTTCGAAATGGGGTATACATGTGTCCTACATGACACAATCCCTCAAGTCCCACAAGTTCTGCCTGAGGACGTCGCCGCACCATTTCCTTAAACTCCCGAGTCCCCTAGGCACGTAATATATGGACCTTGAAGCCGCGTCGGACGCTTTGAGATGACTGCCGAAGCATCTGGAGGCAGGACACAGGGCCAGCCGACCCTCACCTGATCACGCTCGAGAAAGGCACACGCTCTGAACCGTCGACCGCACGATCCGCTGAACTGCACCTGAGGCCTCAACGAACATCGAAAAGATATAAAAACCTCCTGCTGAGACATGCAGCCAGTATTGTCCCAACGGTAGCCATACCCGCCCACGGCGCACTCGCTGCCCACGCTAGTGTCCTCCGCGTCGTGCAGTACGGGCTGGTGGCAAACATTATCGCAAACCCCCGTTGCGCTTATCACCCTCAGAGACCGATTCAAGCTGCGTATCAAAAATTCAGGAGCTTTATGGATCCAGTTTTGTATTACAGCCACATTCGCATCCTGGCTCTCTTTGAGCGAATAGATATGACCCTTCGTTACCGTGTTCGCTGTGGTGACTAGGTGAGAAATCCACCACAAAGGTGTCGGATATCCTACACTGCTCTTACAAGAGCTGTCAGAAATATTGCCAGCGTCCGTAAGTGTCAAGGTTATCCTTCTATTGAGCTGAAACAACTCCCGAACGTGAACTGCAGGGCTGTTCGACGTAGACCGGGCATCCGGTGGGGATGTACATGCCATCGATGTCGTTTTCATCTCATACCTGCCGCGATCCGTGCCACACGCAGTCCCCATGGCACGTCGTGCTCAACCGGGTTGCGTTGCTTTGGCAGGTACAAAACGCTGCAAGCTCTCCTGGATCAAATTCGAAGCCGGTTGCCTGCGGTTTCTCCTTTGAATTTCAATTCGGAACAGACTTTCCGACAATCGACCTGCAAAGGTCACGGCGCTTGGCCATTCTCGGGCGGTTAAATACAGGAGCGTCGTAGACTCGTATCGGGCACCACACTTTCGCCTTCCCCGCTATGTACGAACCCGGGGAAGACGCTCACAGCATCGTGAAGACCACCTAGCTGCCAGCCCCGCATACAGCATGGCAGGGCACGGTCGCCGTATCATCACTCATGTGAATCCCATCGAAAAGTTCTGGGAGTTCTCCTCATATCCGAGCTCTCTGCTCTCCTGCGTCAGCTCGCACGGTGTGCAGAAAAAGGCCGCAAGACAATCATTGCACAGGTTGCCTTCGATATGACGGTGTGCCCGAAGGGCCCCACGGGTGCCCAGCTGATAAACGGCGCATTAGAAGCGATAATATACCAACGCGGACTACACTGCACACCTGTAAGACCCAGCCAAGCCCACAGCATACCGTCAACCCGAAGTGAAAACAACAGTCCGAGTTGCACACGCCACCATGCTCGGGATCACCAGAGCTCTGTCTTGGAGGTAGTCGAGCCTCCGTTTATTCTTCCCATACGACATACACGGGCGGGAGCACGAAAAGAAACCTGTGGCAATTCAGCCACGGCCTGCCGACAAAGAGCGACTTAAAGGTGCCTGCATCCCCGAAGCAGCTAAAGAGTCCGTACCTCCAATGGTTCCCTGTTGAGCGCTGCGCACGAGACCCGTCGCCTCGCTCGCGATTTTGGCTGTTCACGTATGAATCCATACCGCGCTGGGGTTGCAGCTGCTCTTCCTGCGGGCCGTGACGCAACGGCGACCGCACAGCACCGGATCAGCCGATGGCCGAGCTCAGGAGGTGCGAGTAACATGACGGTCAGCATAATCTCTTTGTTCCGCTGGTTTCCCAACAGGGGCAATAGCCCCATAGACTAAAAGGGGGCCAATTGTCGATCGACGTCGATCACTTGAATGAACATATAGAAACAAGTCAAGTTAATTGAGGAAATTTACGCTGACTAAGCTAAATCTTGTAAACCTCTGCCACCCTGAGCGAGCGAGACCTACACCAGATAGACATCATGTCCAGCGATATCCGTGCCTGTGATTGATGGAAGCCCCCGGCGATGTGGGCCGAACCTGGAAGATGAACAAGCAAGCAAGATGGCGGAGTGAGAACGAGGACGAGCGGTCCAAGTGGCGAGATAATACGCATATATGCTGACACCCACCGATCAACGCTCTTCGACTGCTCATACAGCTCCTGCTCGCCCATCTCGCCTTCAATATTCTGCTCAGCAGGTGCAGGTCCCCGATGCCTGCATACCACCATAAAAAATCGGACATGCTGGCACTCGAAAGACATTCACGATTTCCGCGCCAGCCTCACCCTCCTTCGCAAAACGCCCCGGGATCTCGACCGCCCACGCGTACGAATAGAATTTCGACGCGGACTGCTCGATGGTGAGGAGGTCTGTGATGGTGTGTCAGGTGGATGTGAGCGGGATGTATGGCTGGTCTGGAGCTGGAGAAAAGACTAGCTGCTCGTCTATCGACGCCGAGACGAGCGTTGTGAGGATTAATGGGAGGAAAAGGCTAAGAAGACGCATGACAAATGATAGTTATAGGCTGACATTGCGGCGACTTGCGAGAAGCTGGAGGAAGTTGGTTCGGATGAAGACCGGAAATTGCCGACATCTCATTGAGCTCGGGAACTACCAGCACTCGACCCGACCACTAGTACTGGGGTCATTCGCCAGCAGTCGCGATCATTTCTGTTTGTTTTTGACTTCTAGGATGCGCCTCAGACATTCCTGCTGTAGGTCCTGGGAGCTTAGTCGGATCCTTATAACCCTGTGTTGACCCCACGTATGCCCTCGCTCGTTCTAAAGATCTCCACAATGGCCGCAATGCGCCTTACATCGCTCATCTGATCGTTAGGAACCCGTCCCATCGAGCGCCACTCGCAAGCGGAGAGGTGGTGGCAGGTGTCGCCTCTGTGCATCGCTTCAGCCGCGGTTCATGCTTCTCCGTCACCGGCTTGAATTCATCGAAAACAGCGTCGTCAGGGCGTTTCCTCAGTGTGTCCACCACCATCTTCATCCCTGTCGCCGGAAGCGAGAAGTGCGCTGTCCTACCCACGCGAAAGCGCCATCGGCTTCTTCGCCAGACGCCAGTTATGCAAATGCGACGTGGTGCACTAGTAAGTGACTATTTGTTATGCCGGGCGAAGATGTGGTCCTTTCCCTTCAAGCATTGTTCTCCGTCAACTGTCAGACACCGAGATGCGTCACTTCGCGCGTGGCCGTCGAGATACCGGAGGCAGACCCACACCACTGGCAGGACCCAGATGAAAGACTCCACTTCGTATCGATGTAGGTGCTTGGTTTTCCCGGCGAGACCTTCTGCAGGAAGCAAACTCCCCGTACCCGTACGCTGGGTCTTGCATTGGTCCCGGAAGTGAAGAGACTGAGGTCCGTTAGAACCTCCGCCGATCGGCGGGATGCGGCCCTGTAATACATCAGGTCGCTGGTGCTGATATCCCGATGATGGATGCCTCCCTTCCGTTACCCTACAGGCAGTGTCAGCAAAGAAGGGCCATGCGGACCCGAATTCGGCGTCGGATAGCTTGATGGTAGGTGAGAGCCTTTGGGAAAGAGGGCGTAGTGTCTGTCCTTCTCAGTGCCTCGTGGTTTCCTGGGTGCGGCTGTGGGGTTCTCGGACTTGCGGCAGAAGAGCAGCTGGGGCATGTTGCTGAACCGCAGAGGTCGGGGTTCAAACACAACTTGGTGGACTCAACTTCTCTCCAAAGACCAGCTCTTTTGTTATTCCGAGGTTGGCTCACCGAGCCCGTTCCGTTCATAGCCCTCGATCGCAGTCGCACCAGTACCACCCCCGAATGGGAGCTCGCAGACCCGCAAATAAAAACCCCCTCACCACGAAGCTCATCCTACATGTACGTACATAATGTCAATGCATGACCTCTTCTCTCATCCCGAATCCACTTGTGAATACGACCTCTTGGGGCCTGTGATTGGCCTTGCATACACCAATTGTTCAAGCTCTCTGCGAAGGCTAAGCAGGTCGGTCGTTCTAATGTGCGACTTCCCCGACTGGCGAGCATCGGTTCCTCCAGCAAGACAACTTCCGTCATCATAGGCGTCCCCGCCGACGAACAACACGCAGTTGGAAGTGACGCTGTGGCGAGAGTCGACGCCGTCCCTTCCCTGCCAGTGCGCTTCTGGTGCTCGGATGGTAGGGCGTGACCCTCCTCGCGTCGCCGAAGCACACTCGACAATGACTGCCTTCGGTGGTGCAGCACCTCACAATGATCCCAATCCTTCCGTTCACAATCATAGCCGCCTATCTCCAGCGCCTAATCCCGCTGCTTCAATTCCAATCCCGGCTCCTGCGGCGTGACGCCTTGTGCTCAAAACTCATTTTTCCTTAAGATGTCTCCGCTACGGCCACTCCAAGGCAACAGCAGCCAAGATTCCAACTGCCACCCCTGGCCGAAGTCAGCGATGGGTATGTAGGGGTCTGCTCGTGGTTTTATCCGCCATGTCTCGGAAACCACTCTACCTAGCAACACAATACGAGACAGCGTGTCCCCGCAAATCAAACCTTTTCCTTCATCGCGATTCACACCTTCGTCACCGCACATCAAACCTCCGTCAGCGCAAACCAGGCCATCATCATCGTAAATCAGAACTTCGCCACCATAGTGAACTCTTCAACCTACAGTCACAGGGCTTTTAACGTAAAGGGGGGAATTAAAGTCCAATTCGGAGTCTCGTACAAAATAAGGACGGTAATGGAGAACCTACACCTGCGAACTTGAAGCCAGAATCTTCACCGGCTCATGTGTATTTCGTAGTAGTGTGTCCTCCATGTATGCGACAGCTCGACGAAATTTAACCTCATCACGATTGTCATAGATCCGCACACCTCCCTCCCTCCACCCTTGCGCAACCTGAGGAACCGTCAGGTAGTCCGACATATCCAGGACTATAGGTGCGCTGGCCTCGTACGTTGCACGCCCGAGAACCAAACGACCATGCCGACGCGCTGTCAAAAGCTTCACCCGCCGCATTTCGTCAGGTATCCAAAGTAGCCGCTGCCCGTCTTTTCCCATGAGCCACCCATCGTTCCCGATGGGAGACCGATGAAGGGCAGGAAACAAAGAGTCGCGCGGGAAACTGGAGCTCGATACCAGTCGTTCTTGGGTGAGATGTGGGAGTTCTCCAAGGTGCCAGACGCAGATATCGCCATTTGTGAATAGGGCGATAAGTCGACTGCAGTCTGGACTAAGGAGTACCGAGCCTGTATGTTCTCCCCCAAATTCGGAATACGGTGATGTGAGCCGGCACATGCACGATCCATCGCTCACATCAGTTATCTCAGCTGAATATAAGCTTTCGATGTGATGGTACCGCCATTGTGCAAGATAACGACTATCTGATGAGAAGATAGTAGCACTATCGCTCCATTGCAGGTCGAAACTTTTGTGAATTTGAGTCAATAACGTAGCGGTGTCCACGAGATAAAGTGCATTGTTGATAAGCACCTGAGAGCCGTCGGGGGATAGTAACACATTGGAGTGTGGCCGTCGCCCTGCGAGGGCAGTGTCGCACAGTGACGGACTCGCGCTCGTGTCCCATACTCGTAAGTCATCTCGCCCAATTAAAAGGCCCTTTGCATGACTGCCAAGGAAGGCGGCTGATTTAAAGCCACCCGATTCAGAGTCGCCCGCATTTAAACGGTCACCAGAGTAGATCGTCACGAGATCGTCGTCAACAAGCCCCCATATCCAGGCACTTGTTGGACTGACGCAGATGACATGATTAGCCAGTGGCGAGAATGCGAGATAAACGATGTTGCCAAGGTGCTTCGAAGAATGCTCCATGATAGTGCCTGTGGCCTTGTCCCAGACTTGCACGGTACCTCCTCTGATTACCCAGGCAATTTTCCGCCCGTCGTTGGAAAAGGTAGGAACGGTGATCGATGAGTCACGGATGGCCGCTAGATCCAGCTGATGAGCACCGGTTTCCATATTGAAAAGGCCAAGTGTGTGATCCTGGTGGGCGAAAGCACTGGTCTTGCCATCCGAAGAGTGTGCAATCACAGGTGAATCCTGCGTCCGACGCAGCCGGGTGGGGGTAGGTTGTAGTGCGGTGGGGGCTGTATGGAAGGTGTTCAGGATGGTGCAAAAGGCGGCATAACTGTCACGTACGGTGTTCTGGTGAAAAGGGTACTTGCACGCCTGTGCTGAGTTCGATAGCTACTCCTCCGCCAGATTCATCGAAAAAAACAGCTTGCGCTTCGTCTGAGGACATTACAGCACGTTCCACCCCTCCGGCAACACCGAGAACACCAGATATCGACAGCAGTAGTGAACCGGTATCCACTTCGAATAGCTTTAAATCGTTTATGGTGGTATAACGATTTGGAGCCTGGAGCACAAGGAGCCGACATCTGCTCTCTGAGTTCACGAATGCAACTAGCGATGAACTGGCCATGGGAAATGACGATTGCTTTTTCCAAGCAAGACACCGCCCCTGCATATCCCACACGTAAATCATGTAGGGAGTCCATGCCGCAAGCCACAACCCGTCGTTGGAGAACACAAGCTCGGTGATTTTGTTGTCACCCCACAATTCTGGGTTCGTGGGGCAGACCAACGAAAGTTCACATTGGCCAAAGATTTGAATGAGGTTTATATGGCGAACAGCGACGAAACTGTCCTTGATTGGAGACCAGACCACCTTGACCACTGAGCCGTTTGAATTCGAAGCCGACGTTTTGAGGATTTGACCCGTGACGCCATCCAGTAGCCCTGTATTTCCGGATCCCGATACACAAGTGATTTGGGTGGCATCCTTCGAGAGCTCTGCCCAACGCCAACGGTTGTCAGGCAGATCACATGGCGTCGACTGTGATGTCATGATGTCCACCATCCCAAGGCCACCCTCGTTCAGGTATACAGCCCTTCTTCCGTCAGCACACAGGTATAAAGCTTTGATGAACTTGGTGGACACCACATTTTGAGTGGTGCAAAGTTGACGACCTGAAGCTACATCCCAGAGATGCATCCTGCCGTCATCCGAGGCAGCGACCACGCAAGTATTGTTTAGCGAGATGGCAAGTGACACCATGGTATGGCCTACTCCACACAGCCTCTGCCTGAGTTTGCCGGTGCTAGGATTCCAGACCAAAAGGTCGTCGCCTGAAGACGCAGTGGCAACAAAAGTGCCGTCCGGCGAAAAAGAAACAGGGTGCTTTGCGTCTTCCATCACAAAGGACATACACGGCCATGTGGCAGCACTTGAGGCCATTGTACCGTCGCTCATAGTTACAAGGGCATGTTCGCCGGTGGGGGACAGTTGGAGGTGCTTCATAGATGGAGGCTGCCGGTTAATGGGTATTGCCAATGATGCAATGTCCCATACAGTCACCGAGGTCGCGACCCACATAGGTGAGCGGAACATAATCCTTTGCCTGCTAACTCTGTGAATGGTGCCACGTATGGGAAGCTGGAGGGTAGCAATATGTGTCATTGTCTCCATGTCCCAGATTTCAAAGGTTGTTTCCGAACATGACATAGCAAGAAACAGAAGACCGTCGATAGACCAAAACACAGAATCGGAACCGTTCTGCGTTCGCCTTGACATCAACTGCTTGCCGGTGTTAGCGCTGTATATGTCAATGACGGACATCGGCTCCAGAGGGCCGGGGCCCACGTACGCCTTAGCTCTTGCTGCCAGCCACTGCCCACAAGGAGACATGAGGACATCGAGGTGTTCGGGGATGGGGATACCAACAAGGGCACCAGTCTCGGTGCTAAACACTCTGATCTCTCCCCCGACGAGCTGGCATGCGACCCTTCGCACTTGACTGTGAGCTGGGAATGATGCCCGCCGAAGACCAATTGATCGAGCGTATGCCGGGGTGTTATCCATTCCGGTAAGCGCATCCAATATTGAGTAGGTTTCCGCCCCCCGCATGCGCGTCAAAATGTATCGACCATGAAACGACGCTTGTTGGACTTGATAGCTCGTAACTAATTCCCAAGTGAGGTAGCTCCGGACCTCAAGACGGTCCTCATGACCTCCCACACATAGGAGAACGACACAGTCACCAACGAAATGGATGCGCCTCGCCTTGGGAAATCCCTCGTGACTCCGAAATGGGCCACCCACAGCTCTGTACTCCACGGTGTCCCATACGAAAATAACACCATCCAAGTCTACAGAAGCCACTTTTGTGCCATCGTCTGAGAAGGATGTGCCACAGATGGTTGATCGATGGCCAATCAAAGGCACCCCAGTCGGACTACATGTGTTGAGATCCCATATTTGCAAGGTCGTGTAGTCATCGACCCATGTGAAACGAGAAACATTGGGTGAAGTTGCGGGGTAGCGGAACCCGTGACGCACAGGGAGGGTGAGCAAGGGTGACGGGGATTCAGGAAGATCGGTAAGCATCCTAGGGATGTGCTTCAGCATGGGAGCAAATTGTTTGAAGATGGAGCTGTGGCGAGAGGTGAACGGGATTGCGGATGCGTATATGTGCGCGGCACTGCGCCAAATAGGCTCATAGAACTGCCGCACGAATCGACTGGCATCCTCGAGCAACAGGAGTACTTCATCGGACTGCGAGTGGCGCTAGACACAGAACGTGAGCAAAAGGAAGAGTCTAACGTCCATGTCAGCCACTATACCTGAAACCAGGGCATAATCCGGTCAAGAGTAATCAGAATACCACTCGCGTCACCCCGCAAGCTCATCACCTCGAACCAATGCAGCAGGTGAGTCGACAACCAGTCCTTCGCCTCCTGAAACAACTCCTGGTGCTCAGTGGCAACGTCGGCCAGATGGAGATGCCAGTACAGGCACCCGTATCGAACGTGCTCAGGCACATTTTCCTGCAGACGTTGGGGAAGATCTTCGACGTCCTGGTTCATCTTCGTGGGATCATTGATACCGCAGATGTCGCGCTTTAGCACGCACATTGCGTCGAAGCAGCGAGAAGCCATGAACCGACTGAATAGCTCCTTGTCGATGTAAAAGCGAGAGTCGGTACAACGTGTCTGTGATGTGAAGAAATCAAACATGGATGCATGAAGTACTCGTACTAAGCCATCATCTTTGCGCAACATGGATCCAAGCCGTGCAATGATAGAGCTGCAGGTCGTGAGCTCAAGCCGCGAGCCATCCGGCAGCAAAATGGGACCTTGTAAAACCCTGACGTTGAGCCCAAGAAGCAGATCCAATCCTTGCTGGGTCAAAGGCGTTTTAGCGGTCACAATAGCGCCGATGATGTTACGCAAGTTGGATGTGCTGACGGATGAGGGCAAGTTTGTGGAGGCTTGCTTCAAGATACCTGTATATAAGGCATCGAGAGCATCTCCCCGCCCACTCAGGTGAACTCTGGCAGAGGAGACCATATAGTGCAGGGCAACCATTGGATCGTCGCTCCGGAGGATAAAATCACAAGCTACTGAGGCCCAGATGAATAACCCGTCGGCATGACGTGCCAGCTCAGCCTTCGTCTCAGGCTCCAACCAGTCTGATGGAAGGGCATGACGATCTGCGACCTCCAGCATCTGAGCGGAGATGTAGCTAAGGATGTCCCTTGCCGTGCCATCGACACCGTCTATGGATTTCGACAGGCAGCCGCGCTCCAGGAGAGATCGGATATCTACCTCATGTCGGCTGACGAGAAATAGCTTGACGAAACGCGGGAAATTCGCCATCTCCTCCCTTATGGCCCCCAAGATATCTTGACGGTCTCGCTCACCACCACATTCATCCAGCGCGTCGAGAACGATTACGATGAGACCAGAGAACGCAATCTGGCTCATAGGTTCAATGATATACTTCTGTAGCTGCTCCCGTGGAGAGAATTGCATCATCTTCCCATGCGCTTTCACTGCAGCAAGAATATGGTCCTTGAGGGTGCTGGAGAAGGACGCGAGCTGGTATGCGATGCTGCCAAAAAGAAACGCGGGCCCATTCCGACCGTCGACGTCGCGATTGAATCGAAAGCTCGCGCCTAAACGTCCGACTTTGGCAAAACGCGCAGCGACCGTGTTTGCGATAGTCGATTTCCCGGTGCCAGCAACACCGTGCAGCCAGAAGGCCTGCTTTTCGCTCGGGTCCGCAACCCATGCCATGATATCGGAAAGAAGCCCCTGCCGAGTATTTGGCAGGCAGATGCGGTTGATGTCGCAACGCACCCCAGCGAGGTCGGTCCCAGGAAGATTTTCCAAGAGCATCGTTCGTTCTAACAGTGGGAGTCAGAGAGAACAAGGGGTTCGATGTGAGCGACATCACGCACCTAGGTCTTTTATGTCTTGCGATAGGGTAGACAGCTCAACGATGCCTTGCCGGATGTCCTTGAATATTCTCAGAGCGACCAACTCAGACCTCGATTTAAATTGTTCCTTGAGCTCCTTGAAGGCTACGTTGTATTGTTCGATAGCCGAGTCCGTAGACGGGCTCATAGAGTCTCTTAGCGCTCGCTCTGCGACACCCTTGATTTAGTATTCGTGTATGAAGCAGAGACACAAGCGAACTGACTAGCAAACCCCTTTCCGCAGTATTCCCTGACGAACAATGCACACTCGTATATTTGCTGCATCATCTCGGAGACAATGCGGACCTGGCACTCTTCAATAACAGGCTCCGCGTCATGCAGGAAAGACAACATGTCTGCCGTTGTGGACCAAAGCTGCTGAACCTTTTGATCGCGGTCCATTTGAGCGCCTATGGTCTGGAAATCACGACGTCAGTTCATGTCAGCGCAAGATGCAGTATCCTGAGTACCTTCGGTACGACACTCAGCACGCTCCAAGCGAGCGCAGCCCACGGGTGAACCTGCCAGTGTACAGTTATATCGGTCCAATCAGCTTTGCACCCGTCTCAGCTTACTCGAGTACACGCACCTCGGCGAGAACGCCTCCTATATTCACTAATGTTTCGACGTATCCGAAGACCAGCGCAAATCCAGGGCTGCCTGTGACACCCTCGATAGCGTTCACATCACCAGTTATACCAGGCACGCTCCCGATAACCCGTGGGGTAGTCAATCCGCTAACACTGCGATGGGCGTCGCCAACCGCTACAGTGACCTCCTCTGGCGACTTCGCTGGACGTTCCACGGCTGACGTGGCCGATAGGTTTCCAGATGCGTCGACACTCGCGTCTTCGGAGGAAACTGGCTCTACCACTGCCACAGGGATCTCGTCTTGTGGTCTCCTCGCAGGTTCTGCGGCCGACGAAGGCGGCTGGCTTGTAGCCGCCTCAACATCCGCGTCTTGGGACGAGATCAGCACAGATTCCCGGAGCGGAATTCGTTCGAAAGCTAATGTGATCTCTCCTCGTGGACGACCTTCCTTCTGTAGCTGAAAAGTTTTATCTACAACTAAAGAACAGATCTCAGACGCACTATCGGTGTAAGTTGGTCCAAGTCCCACCTGCGATGTCACCGATATCTCTGATGGTCATGGACGTCTCGCCTCTCAGGGACGATCTGCCAGTATCCACCCGGTCTACCACAGCTACGTGTAGGACCGTGGAATCTTGGATATTTCTGCGGGAGTGTGTAGCAGCGCCGGCCTCCAGCAGAGTATGGCATCATTGATGCGATGGCGAGAACGTACAGCTCAAAAGTCTCGTTCCACTCTGGGTCGTTCCCCTGGCATTCCTTCGTCTTCCAGATGTGTTCACCAGCCGACACCACGACAGAAAACTTCGACGATCGATGAATCTTACGACTTGGTATCCCCGACGCCCTCAACACTTCAGCGGTGAACACTGTGAGTGATACACAACACACAATGAATGTCGAATCGACATACCGGTCAGGAGTATGTCTCTAAAAACAGCACAGCGCCACAGTCACACCAGTCGGTGGGTGAACGTCCAGAGAGAAGTCAAATATCGATGGAGTGACATACCTTTCAGTCGACCCCATTTCAACGAGCCAGCCTGGGCCCTGGGTGGATGAGGTGGAGGTAAAGTCTTGACAGAAGATGGTGGCTCAGATGGATCCCCGTAACTTGTGGTTTGTGACACTTTGAGCGACTCCCAGTGCCGCATCTTGGCAGGCGCCAAACTGTGGTCGACCAATAGGGCTCTTCGCCCGGAAGTAAACGTTACATAACCCTTGAGCAAAGACAACCGTGAGTGGCAGAGGCTGCTTCCATCGTGGCTAGACACACCGAGTCAAGAGGTGGAACACAACAGTCCTGCTCGAGTTCAGAACCATCCGACCGGACACCAAGTAGTGGCCGTGGACACCAGAGGAGTTGACCGGTGCCGCCGTTTGCAAGCTATCCATGTGACGAGTCGGACTCCGTGCAGGAAACGGGAAACGGCCTGATTCTTGTGCCCACCTTGCCCCACTCGCAGTAGGCTCTCTCTGTGATCCAAGCATGTTCACATGGCAAAGCCAGGTCAGCGAGTCGACTGGCTTCGGCCTCAGCACGAATCTGATTTGCTTACCTGGACTTTTATGCAAGACAGACATGTTGCTTGAGTCAGAGTCTCCTGGCTGCCGCCGGGACTCGATTCCAGGTCCACAATCATCAAGCCTCCTCCCATTGCATTGATTGCACCAATACAGGCTAGGCCTTCCGTTTCGGCTGCACATCCAGTCCACAGCCAGTCGTCCAGGAACCCGAGAGGAGGTGCTTGCGGATGAAGCTACCCATTCGTTTCTTCGACTCGTACGGCGCCCTTGGAGGTGTTCTCGTCGAGCTACCAGCCTTCAATTAGTCTGCTGATATGTGACCGGAATCGTCATCGAGCGCCGTGTCCTCCATGCATATATATTTCAGCTTACCCGACCCTCGATTTCCTCGCCTTCGGTTTAGACCAGGCCCTGTCCTCAATTTTGATGAACGCCGACAACTTAGCTTGACGCATCCTCGTTGCCTGGCCACCTCAATATGTATGCTCTATCCCCAGCTTGCTCGGTTGCTTCTCCGCTTGGACCGCTCGTGAAAGGCATATCAGCACACCAAGTCCTCATTTTTGCCATTGAACCTCGGGCCAACGTCGTCGTGTTCTCGTCGCCTCGCTACCATTGCTCCTCTGCCATCCGACCTCGCCCACAACGCACCGCATGCCGTCTTATTTCCCGGCACCGTCACACGTATATCCACCCCCTCGTCACGGGCCTTGAACTCGACATTTCCAGCCTCGACAGTGCAACTGCTCGTATAAATTTGACGTCCGAAATGGGGTATACATGTGTCCTATATGATATATTCCTTCAAGTCCCGCAAGTCCTCCCTGAGGACGTCGTTCCCGACGGTAGCCATACCCGCCCATAGCGCGCTCGCTGTCCGCACTAGTGTTCTCCGCGTCATGCAGTGCGGGCCGGTGCCAAACATTATCGTAAACCCTCATTGCGCTTATCACCCTCAGAGACCGATTCAAGCTGCGTATCATAATTCAGGAGCTTTATTGCTGAAGTTTTGTATGACAGCCCTACTCGCATCCCGGCTCTCTTTGAGCGAATAAATATGACCCTTCGTTACCGAGCTCGTTTTGGTGACTTGGTGAGAAATCCATTGCAAAGGTGTCGGATATCCTACACTGCTCCTACAAGAGGCCGTAAGTGTCAAGGTTATCCTTCTATTGAGCTGAAACAACTCCCGAACGTGAATTGCAGGGCTGTTCGACATGGGGCGGACATTCGGTGGAGACGTACATGCTATCGACGTCGTTTTCATCTCATACCTGCTGCAATTCGTGCCACACGCAGTCCCCATGGCACGTCGTGCTCAACCGGGTTACGTTGCTTTTGCAAGTACAAAATACTGCGAGCTCTTCTCGATAAAGTTCGAAGCCAATTACCTGCGGTTTCTCCTTTGAAATTCAATTCGGAACAGACTTTCCGACAATCGACCTGCAAAGGTCACGGCGCTTGGCTATTCTCGGGCGGTTAGATACAGGAGCGTCGTAGACTCGTATCGGGCACCACACTTTCGCCTTCCCCGCTATGTACGAACCCGGGGAAGACGCTCACAGCATCGTGAAGACCACCTAGCTGCCAGCCCCGCATACAGCATGGAGGGGACGGTCGCCGTATCATCACTCATGTGAATCCCATCGAAAAGTTCTGGGAGTTCTCCTCATATCCGAGCTCTCTGCTCTCCTGCGTCAACTCGCACGGTGTGCAGAAAAAGGCCGCAAGACAATCATTGCACTGGTTGCCTTCGATATGACGGTGTGCCCGAAGGGCCCCACGGGTGCTCAGCTGATAAACGGCGCATTAGAAGCGATAATATACCAACGCGGACTACACTGCGCACCTGTAAGACCCAGCCAAGCCCACAGCATACCGTTAACCCGAAGTGAAAACAACAGTCCGAGTTGCACACGCAGCCATGCTCGGGGTCACCAGAGCCTTGGTCTTGGAGGTAGTCGAGCCTCTTTTTATTGTTCGCATACGACATACACGGGCAGAAAGACGAAAAGAAGCCTGTGACAATTTAGCCACGGCCAGCCGACAGAAAGTGGGACTTACAGGTGCCAGCGTCCCCGAAGCAGCTAGAGAGACCGTACCTCCAATGGATCCCTGTTGGGCGCTGCACACGAGACCCGTCGCCTTGCTCGCGATCTCGGCTGTTCACATATGGATTCATGCCGCGCTGGGGTTGCAGCTGCTCTTCCCGGGGGTCGCGACCCAACGGTAACCGCACATTGGCCCCAGCTCTGTGGATCAGCTGATGGCGGGTGGTCTCAGGAAGCACGACCAACATGACTGGGTCGGCATAATCTCTTTGTTCCGCTGGAGTATGTTTCCCAACAGGGGCATTAGCGTAAAGGGGCCATTTTGGATAGGGTGCCCCATAGACTAAAAGGGGGCCAATTGTCGATCACTTGAATGAGCATAAAAACAAGATAATTTTACCTGAGCGAGCGAGACCTACACCAGACAGCCATCACGTCCAGCGACATCCGTGCCTGTGGTTGATGAAATTCGCCGGCAGCGTGGGTCGGAACAGGAACATGTCAAGCGAGACGGCGGAGTGAGCATGAGGACGAGCGGTCTGAGTGGCGAGATAATACGCACAGGAATGATATGCGCTGACAACCACCGATCGACGTTCTTCGATTGCTCATCCAGCTCCTGCTCGCTCATCTCGCCTTCACTCTTCGGCTCAGCAGGTGCAGGTACATGATGCCTGCATATCATCATAAAAAATCAGACATGCTGCCATTCGTTCCCACTAATCAAGGACACTCACGGTTTCCGCGCCAGCCTTACCCTCCTCCGCAAACCGCCCCGAGATCTCGACCGCCCGCGCGTACGAATAGAATATCGACGCGACTTGCTCAATGGTGAGGAGGTCTGCGATGGTGGGTCAGGTGGATGTGAGCGGGATGTATTGTTGGTCTGGAGCTGGAGCGGCTATTGATGGTGCTGGAGGAAAGACTAGTTGCTCGTCTATCAATGCTGAGACAAACATTGTGAGGATTAATGGGGGAAAGGCTGCGAAGACGCATAACAAAAAATAGTTGTAGACTGAGATTGCGGCGACTGCGAGAAAGCTGAAGGAGGCCGGTTGGGTGAAGACCGGAAATTGCCGACGTCAATCCGAAGAGGTAATAACTTGTTATTTTGCGAACTTCAATAACTGACCAACGACGGACCTTGCGCGGTGCCCGCGTCCCCGGGTGTGTGTCGAGGAGAACTGCGCCGTCCGAACTTCAAACAACTAGATCTAGCATCTGCAAAGACCCAAAAGAAAGGGGGCGAGCCGCGAAGACATTAACTGAACACGAGCGCGATTCAGCCCAAGCAAGGTGGGGAAACTCGGACGCTGGGCGAGATCCCTGACTCTAGAATGCTTACTGTTATTTAGGAGATCGTGTTGTTCATACCCTGGAAAAACGAAGTGGAACGAGCGCGAGACGTACGGTGCTAAGCACCTTAGATTCGCTTCCAGGGTGTTAGCTGCGCTGAGTAGCACTTCACTGGATAACACGCCCGGCAGCGAGAGCTGCGTGTGGAAAATACTAGTGACGCTAGACGCAATTCGACTACCCTCTCAGCGACCCCCCGAACAGTTAGGACTCGTCACGATCCGATCTTATCTGCATGTGGTCCGTCTTGTAACTCTGGGTGCGGCCCCAGATAACGGGGGTGTACACAGAGCAATGAGGCCTCCATGCATCATTCCAAAAGCCATATGGTGCGCGGAGCGTGGTACCATCAACTGGGGCATAGTAAACCTATCTATCTATCTCTGTCGAACAAGCTATCCCAGCACTGCGTACCACTTAGATCAGCCATCATTACTCCATCAGGCTTCAAGACTTCGCTATCAATTCATTCGGGCCGACGATTCACGAATCCCCCAGACATCATACGCCACGCGTCAAGCTTTCACGACTGTCTTCCTTCTATCTGGTCTGCCTACGGGAGACTCGGCTATGCAGCTTGTGTGGACAGAGACGATATTGAATTCGATGCACGCGAAACTCGGAACACATGGGTACGACGATCGACCGCTATCTGGACTGGAAATGCTGGCTTCACATGGCACCTCTAATTCAACACTGAGTGTAAATTCACGCTCCGGCTTCAGGCGTACAACTCACGGACCTCGGGTTCCTTTTGTACCGTTTCCTTGTTGAATCCCTCTCGTGCAATTTCTGCCGCCTACTCGGCTGACTTTGGGCTGGGCCACTCGATGGCAAAGATTTTGTTATCGCTATCATTTTTTTTCGGGTTTCTCCTGTCTCTGCACCGCTTGAGGACTGTAAGCAACCCCCCATGACAGGCGAGGGAGCGAAGAAGGCCGTCCTGGACGATATCATCGGTGGGGAGGATATATGCGTACTCGTTCGTGCATTCTTTCATTTACTTATTAACACGGTCCTTGCAGGTGAACGTTGTCAATCTGCTCACGTTAGAGGCAACGATCTATGGGGTCGAGGTGTTGATCATGTTTTAATCCCGAGCGCTCCGTAGTATCTGAAGAAATTTCTTTTCACAGGCTGGAGATTTCTGCCCAGGTTCGTCCGGTTGTGCGATTGGAACTATAAGTTAAAAGGCCGTCTACCCTTCAGCATTTCCGAAGCGGTTGAATTCAATCAAGCGTACCGAGCGATTGCCTGTTCTACCGTCATAGGCAACGTGTTTGTCCAGAAGATCGAGGCATACGACTTCTCATGCACATTCTGATGTCCTATCTGACCTATGTGGACGCATTCCCGAGGCGTAACTTGTCTTCTTTGTGTTGAGTAAGTCATCCACAGTAACACAGCGACACAGCGAGCCATCAATGAACTGTTCACACATTGGTACGCCCCTATTGTCGCCCTCTGCCGCTAATTTACGAAGTGCCTGACAAGCTCCGTGCGTGCTAGTGGCGCTTTGGCTGTGCGTTCTGCGAGCTGATGCATCAGATCGAGTTTTGAAATGACCATAACGAAATAGCAGCCTTGTGAGTGTTGTCGCTGCTTGGCTCACGGAAGGACGTGAGTAACGTACACGGTATAGATGTATTAGGGGGCCTCTTACCTGATGTACACCAGTTCCAAAGGGGAGGCTATCAACATGGAATTAGGAAGATGCATGATGAAGTAACCGTACTGCTTGCGCTATGGTCTCAACCGTGACACCTTTTTGGCGGGTATTTTGGCCAGGCGGTAAAAGGGAGTGGGGTGGAAATCCGTCCCGTGTTACCTGTTATGGCATAGTTGGGCAAGTCTTACGGGAATTTCGGTGGTTGTCGTTCGTTGCAGTTCTCGTTGGATGCGCACAAAGAGGCCAACAAAGGGCGTTGTTCGTCCTTGTGCCCCACATCAGGGTGATAACCTGGAGGTTTCGATTGGTTTTAATTGGTCCCAACCGGTACAAACCGGTCAGGACTCAGGACGGACTGACAGATGCATCCGAGCCATGTCGTGGTCTTCACGACCACCTTCGTGTATAAGTAGTGTAGTTGGTAGATAGTCCCTTTCAATCAACCCATTTTCGAGTTTCGGCCTCTGACTCACGATCAACCTCCGTTTGTCTATCGAGACCTCACAGGCAGACAGGAGTCGCACCGAGTGTGTGACAGGCAAATTGTGACATCACGCACCCGCTTTCTCTTCCCGACCACGCCACGTTTCGCGGTCAAGTTCTTTGCACGCAGGTAGCGGCTTGCTGTTATTTTTTATTTAAACCTGGTGCATCGTGCTCATGGATAACTATGTCTATGTCACAACAGCCGTCATCAGCATAGCGATGTCTGTCCGAGGCTTTTTATCCTCCTTCCGTTCTCGCTCGCCTTCCCCCAAGATGCTCATCCGCGTAAAATGGGATCGCGAGACTCTCCACTTTCCCCTCCCACCTCCCGAGACAAAGCTCGCCCAGCTAAGACACGACCTCGCTGAGTACACCCATCTTCCACCTCAGTCCTTCAAGCTCGTGCACGCTGGTGCTGTAATGAAGGACGATAACGCCCCATGTACGTCTCCCCGCCCTCGTTTCGCGTCACTGCTAACCATCCACAGTGTCCGCGTACAATATTCGCGAGAACTCGACCATCGCGCTCATCGGCGGCCACACACAGCCGCCTTCACAGCAGCCACCTCAGCGTCAGCAGCAAAAGCCGAAGCAGCCGCTGACGGAACAGAGTACGATCTCCGCTATCCAGGCAGAGCTCGAGCGTGTGCGTACGACACTCGTTCCACCCGTAGACGACTTCGTGCAAGCTCTGTCGCACCCACCGGACCTCGTGCCAACGATTACCTCGACCGCACCCGCGCCTGCGCCATCATCTGGCTACACCCCCGCCACCGCCCCTCCCTTTCCCCCACCATACCCCACTTCGCACCCTACCGCACAAAATACCGCACAAAATATCGCGACACCCCTCGAGCACACCCGCCTATCCGAACTTCTCCTTCAGTCTCTCCTCCGCCTCGATGCATTCCACTTTTCAAACTCTGACTGGCCCGACGCACGCGCGGAGCGCAAGGCGGCGGTTCGCGAGGTGCAGAGTGTCCTAGATCGCCTAGATGGAGCTTGGGCCGCAAAGGAGCGGTAGGTGAGTAGAGCAGACAGTGGAGCGGAAAGGTTAGATGATGGATACATACAGTGCCGCACCAGAAGTACATACATTATAATAACCTGGATTCAGCAACTCATCATTATGCGACTTATCAGATACCCCATTCTCGCTGTTGGCACAGAACCAGATAGAACCACATCGGCGAGGAATTTCGCCGATTCGAGATTCTATTCACTGACAGATCGCGACCACTGCTGCCCCGCTAATCCGCTGCTGATCGTCATAGTACCGTTGTCTGCTTCCCCTGGTACGCTCATCCACTACTTTCGCAAGTCTGTCGCACCAGATCGCTGTTTCTCGAGGGTGTTTGGCGCTCATCAAGATTCGGTCCAGCGGCTACGCTTTTTACGCATTCGCGCGCCCAATTTATGGAGGCCGCTCGGGTGTCCTAGCCAATTTTATCCTCTAGTCGCCCGACCGGGAATTTCTCAAGTCCTTGTTAACATTTAAGGGTAAGGCTGTTTTGGCCAAATGCCAATTTTTTGGAATATGTCGTATTCGCAAACTCTTCGCACTGGTCGCGCACTCATTCCCAACCCTTCCTGCTCATCACAGCCCCCATCATATGCCATCTATCTGCAAGAAGGGCATGTTGTTCCTATGGCTGAATGCTCTCCCGAACATTAGCCTCAATGGTACTGAGACGACACCTCTCAGGGCGCCGGACTGACACAGATATGGTGTCAGCCGAATTACTCTCCACCGTGTAGTGGTGAGCGCGACGAATCCCGAAGCTTGGTTTTCTCTCTGCGGTGCTTGTGCACGATAGCAAGGGTGAAGGGGAACAAGGGGTTGCAGATAGGATCGGTAGCATGTGCTTGCGACAATTGGAATGCCGAGCAAACCTTCCACCCCGCATAGCCCGCCCTCCGGCAGGATAAGCCGGTCATTCGCAACATTCATCCATTACAGTTTCCTTATGCGCTCGAAGCTTATATATAGTAGCAATCCAGTAAGCCTCCTTCCCCTCATGGCTGTTATCTTCCTTCGTCGATGTTCTATTATCAGATGTCATAAGCACATCTACCGGTTCGTCCTTGCAAAGGTCTGTTTAGGGCCCAACAAAACTTGCCTCAAAGTTCATCCAAAGGATGTTACGGTCGTGCGCCAACGGTGCATGTCCAAGGGCGAGATCGATCTCTGCCAGAAACCGCTTTGGGTGTGAAGGCATCGTTCGCTGACGAAGCTGTTGGATCGAAAGCGAATGCTGTTCATCGAAGGCGCGTTTAACGGAATTCGCGCTCTGCCGGTGTCATTGCTTCATTCACTTTAGCCAAAACTCATTCATCTGACAAAACATCCCTACATCAGTGATAGGCGTGAAACCTAGCTTTTGGCTTAATTGTAATGCCCTTGAGCCCCTTCCGACCTTCCTCTTTCTCACTCTTGTACACTTCACCGGATGCATGGCTTCTTGATCTCGTTTGTAATTCTGTGGTGGCCGTTAGCCCACCACATTCCCGAAGGATCGATGCATACATTCAATCTGCTGAAGCAGGCTGAGGTATGCCATACTCCACTATGCATTACAATTCTGCTGAAATGCAATCCTACTGAAATGTCAGCCAATGGCAGAAAGGTCGCGACGCTTCCCGATCATATCGCATTACTGCTCTTGCTGAGACCGCATGCTCGTACCATGCTCGTACGACATTCCTCCTAAGGACCTTCGGACGCCGACGTCGTTCATTCATCCTCTTTGGCAATTCAGGCCCCGGTTCTGACTGAGCATTCTAGCGGCCACATATCGGTATTTTTGACGTGATATGTAACGGCTGTCTGCGGACGGGACAATCCATCCGCAGTACGTACCGGTGGATTCACTATTGCCGGAGAGCGTCACGAGGTGTAAGGTATGAGCTGTCACTGCTTGGGGCTTGCTCGAGCCCGAGGAGATACATACTTCGCTGACGATCTTATTCTAGCAAGCGCGCACACTCAGGTCCGCTGGCAGCCTCACCCCGCCATCAGCGTCAGAAACAGAGAGGGCAGCAGCCGTGGACGGTCCGCTGGGTCCGACCTCTAGCTTCAAGCAACCCCGCCGAGCTCAGGTGACATCTGCATGAAGTCGTGCAATTTCAATTCACGTCTACTCCAAAACCGTTGACTTACCCCCTGATTATGAGGGGTTGTCCGCATTCTAAGCACTCCTCTCTTAGATAGATAGCTGTAAAAGTCGATGGCTACACCAAAAAATGTGGCTGTGCTTGCTTACATCGCTGAGTCAGCTTGTTGGGAGTTGACTCGAAAGACAAAGACTGTGACTTTGCTCTCCCTTTTCTCGACGGTTTTCTACATATTTTTGTTGAAAGATGGTCTCTACTGCGCCAGCCAACGAAGGCTCTCAAGAGCCTGCACCAATAACGCCAGGTGGTACGTACAACATACAAGTGAGCCACACAATTGCGCAGTTTCACACATGGCCACGCAGGCTGCTGACTCATCAATTCGTTCTGCCAGACTGTCTCTGTGGGCTGCAAAATCTACATACGCAGACCAACTCCGGATGGCGGCGAAGAGGAGCGTCTGGCTGAGATCCTTTCTATCCGCGACAAGCCCATTAACCCATACGCTGCTATTGCCGCTCGACGTACAAAAACACGAGGAAGTGTGAAGGAGGAGGAAGATGTCACACCCAGACCGGAGGATAAATGGGAGTTTTTCGTTCATTGGGATTCCTTTAACAAGCGGCTAGATGACTGGGTGGCTGGCTCACGGCTCGTTCTCTCGAGAGACCTGGAATGGCCTCGCCCAAAACCGCCCCCCGGGAAGAAGAGTGGTATTGGTGCGCAGAAGGCACCAGGGAAGGTCCCTCGTACACAGTCCCTGTTGAAGAAGGCCACATCTAATGCAGCCGCGGCTGCATCACCCACACCGGCGTCCACACCTGGACCCGGATCTGGTCGTGCAGGGTTTGGTTCGCCATCTCCCGCTCCGTCACTAAAGCGCAAGAATCCCCATGATGAACAGGAGGAGGAAGAGGAGGAAGAGCCTGACGACGAGGATGCTGATGCTGAGGGTGAAATGGATGTCGATGCGGAAGGCGAAACCTTTGAGCTCAACGTCACAGGCTCAACACCTGAGCCTCCTCCCCCCCTTTCTGCCTTCAGTAAAGAGCAAGAGATTGAGAAATTGCGGACGTCGGGGTCAATGACGCAATCAATATCGGAGATCGCCCGTGTCAAGAATCTCAACCGTCTTCAAATCGGAAAACACGAAGTGGAGTCTTGGTACTTCAGCCCATATCCGAAAGAGTACGCACATCTGCCGGTGCTATACATCTGCGAATTTTGCCTTTCATTTTTTCCTTCGCCCATGATGCTCTCCCGCCATCGACAGCGGTGCACTTTATTACACCCACCAGGCAACGAGATCTATCGTCATGAAGATATTTCTTTTTTCGAGCTCGACGGCAAACGCCAGTTGACGTGGTGTCGGAACCTGAGTTTACTGTCCAAATGTTTTCTTGACCAGTGAGTAACCATCTTTCTGATATTCTGTTTTGGCTGACCGCATCTTTCCAGCAAAACACTGTACTACGATGTAACGCCGTTTATGTATTACGTCATGGTACGCCCATACCCATTTATCCATCCTCTTTCCCCCCTCATTGCTGATCTGTCTAGGCCCAACGAGACTCTACGGGCTGCCATCTCATAGGCTATTTCTCCAAGGAGAAGGAATCTGCCGAGAACTACAACGTCGCCTGTATCCTGACGCTCCCGCAGCACCAGCGGCACGGGTACGGCAAGATTCTCATCGAGTTCTCGTACGAGCTGAGTAAGAAGGAGGGGAAACTTGGTAGTCCTGAGAAACCGCTGAGTGACCTGGGCCTACTCGGGTACAGGGCCTATTGGGCGGAGGTCATCGTGGAGCTCCTGATTAACACCACGGACGAACTCAGCATTGACGATATCGCGCAGAAGACATCCATCACACACGCGGATATCATGAATACGTGAGTGGAGCTCAATACAATTGTAGGGTACCCATGCTGAAATGTGCGCAGCTGCACGACTCTGCAACTATTCAAACACTACAAGGGGCAACACATCATATGTTTATCGGACGCCGTTCTCGAAAAACACGAGAAAGTGCGAAACAAGCGCAGGAGACGGATATACCCAGAGCATTTGATCTGGAAACCGCCTGTGTTTACACGAGATCAACTTCGATTCTATTGATCGTGTCGCTGCTGTGTTGATCACATACTCGAATGCCCGTATTTTGATGGATCATTGTAGCTCTATGATGTACAAAAGTGACTGTTAATATGTTGTAATGCCAATGTGATGCTCATTTTGTGCGAGTCACTCAGACCACAATGGCGAGAATAACGGGTTAATCTTGATGTGACCTACTCCCTTGCGCACCTTGTGTTCTCTTTCGCAAAACGATGCCCTCATCCTGGCTTCCGTCTATATCCCCACTAACACCTTCAACACCGGGATCCAGACCGCTCAGCTTCAGGCGGCTGAGCACGGGTGATGAAGGCTGAGATGCAGCAGGCGAGAAAACCCCCACGCCCGATAGTTGTACGTCTTCCTCGCCAGCGAAGAAAGCCTGTGGCCGCAAATCGTCTGCCGTCGCGTCTGATAGCTGTGAGCCGGTATCGTGTCCCTGTGCACCCTTTAAGAGCTCCTCGTCCGCGGATGAAACGTCCTCGGAGTACGAAGGGGAGGATAAGTCTTGCACGAGGATTGACGGCGTGTCTGCTGCAACCATGACGGGATTGTCACTTGTAGACGCTTTGACATCCTCTACGACACCGAGCGTGCGTGCGATCACATAGGAAGTGACGTCCTGAGCAAAGAAGCCCCAAAGAAGGAGAAAATCGGGTCAGTGTCAGCTTCAGCGGAGATATGAGGGGGCGATGAGTACCAATAAAGTGAGAATGACAACCGGGAGAACGAGGATAAAGGCAAAGATGCGGAAAGAGGACGCCACCCTGCCAACCCATGATCCGGGGTCATAGTTCCATAAATACTCAACGTAGGAGTCCCACAAAAGTCGTGGGGCTGAAGAGTAAGACATCTGTGATAGGTGGTGGCTGTTTAGATTCATTGAGACGATGTACTGCGGTGGGTAAAGTGATTTGGAGACGATGCCGCATGCAAGGTTTATGCAGACAAGAGACCGAAGGTTTGGAGCGATAGTTCGAGGCTTGTGGTCAAGCTCGAAGAATTCTGATTCGCGAGCGTGTCCACTGTCAGACTGTTTGGGCGTATCAAAGTTTCAGGAAAAGGCAAGACAAGGATTATCACGATAGCAAGCGTACGTACGGGTAATTTGGGTGTGCTGGTTATGCATCTGATAAGTCGCAAGAGTAGAAGAACTGTTAAGATCTATTGGAAGATGAAGGGACCAAAAGGTACAACCTGAAACTTATTCTTGCTTTGCCTTATGGAAGATGCCGTAACTTCACGGCCAGGGGTGATGGCTCTGGTGGAATCAGATGAGCTCCTGGCATTCGCATTATTAGAACTAAATGTTACAAGGTGGCTACAAAGTAGTGTCCCATTGCGCAACTGTATTCTGGTCCGTGGTGTACAGATAACTACTAGATCCTAGGATGAACAGCAAGAAGAACGAACATTATGAAAGCGATGTATCCAAGCATGGCAGACTCCAGTGATGACAATGCCGAGAGATGGCAGCGTGCTATGGGAACATTATGTTCGAGGGGAATACGACACCGTCGGGACGAATCATAATGATCGGCCGACGCTTAGCAGCTTGGGTTTCTGGAGGAAGGCAGCCAAGGACCTCGGTGCACCTCACCTCTACATACGGTGAGGGCTCGGAGCCGAAAAAGATATGAATGGGGTCGGCTTTGTTGAAATTTTCGCCATACACCGTTAGCATTTTGGAGATATGAGGATTGGGCTTCGAGAGCACGCCTCTAGATTGCGCACAATTCGACTTGGGTGCCTCCGCAGCGCGGTCAGGTGGCAGATACTTGACGACACCGGGGAAAGGCGTGACGGGCTTGGATGGAATAGGGAACGACCCCGTTTGTGGCGCATTTTGATTGTCGAACAAGACAGGTGGCACGTAGAAATTGTACCGTACTTGATCTGATGGAAGGTTCATAAGCGCTAGAACTAAGAAAATTTAATGATTTGCCTTACCTGTCCCGACAATAGTCCAGACACTCGTCTCGCCAATGTCCACTTGCCACAACGCACCCGATGACGCTCCAGCGTCGCTCGATGAACCACGTCTTCCCGATGATGCAGACCCAGCGGAGGTTGGTCGCCGCCGACCCTTTGGGCCCGGGTTCTTGGTGATCCCGCCAGCACTTGAGGTCGACCGCTTGCCCTTCTTCACGCGACCGCCATCATTCGAAAAGTCATTCGATGATGATGGCGAAGCGGGTTCGCTAGCCGCGGTGCCATTGCCCTGGCCACCAAAATAATCGGCACCAGTCATCGACGCCGGGGTAGAAACTACCGGTGACCCGGGGAGAATAGGCGAGGTCGTCCCTGCAGTGGCGGGCGGGATGTTCCATTGCCGACCCTCGATTGGGCGGTACGTGTTAACCTTCTCTCCCATGCAAGACAGGAACGCGCCCGTTGCACCTGGTGTCCCAGGCTCCGGCATGCCCTTGGCGGGGTCATACACTTCGAACGCAATTTTGTGCAGCTGGGAGACGGGATCACCGCAGACCTCGCCTGGGGAGCAATAATGATCTGCCACGCCTTTAGCACCCTCCTGAAGGCCCCCGCCAACCACTGTGGTTTGATGATCAACCTTGCGAATGATGAGTACAGGACTGACGACCCCTGAGACGAGGCATTGGAGGACGACTGTTTGGTTGTAATATATAGGAATTTGGGACCCGTTATTAGTGAAAGAGATGGCGTTGGGCGGTGGGGAAGGGTAGTCGGGTTGGGGCGGTGGCGGCGGCGGCGAGTCAATGCCACCGGATGGCTTGTTGACATCAACAATGTACATCACGAAGGGGTCTGAAACCGCAAGGGTTAGCCCCATGTTTTAGAATTATCTATGGCATAAACTTACCCCAGCTAGCTGTGCGTGCAATGAAAGATGGGGTGCTCGACCGCGCTCGGCTGTCGATACCCATAAGTGAAGCACCATCTGATCCCTTGAATGAGGAACCAGAGCCAGAAACGCAGAGGTACTTCGTTGACACTGTTTGCGATCGCAAACGGTGGAACAAAGAGATCGTAGAACCATGGTTGATACACACTGAGCTGAACGGTCAGCAATCAACTAAACAAAAAAAAATAACACAAGAACTCACACTCCAGATTCTTGGCACTCTGCCTCTTCTTGCTAGGCTTGCTGATGACCTTGATCGGACGGCTTGGGAAGGTGCCGATAACACGTTCAGGCTCGTCGTCAGAGGCAGGCGCGGTGATCTTCACCAGAGCCTCCACTTTCTTCTTTTTCTCATCCACGTCGGAAATGAAAAGCTGCTTCCCAACGCAGCGACCAATGTAAGTCGTGCCGGTGGGGGCATCGTTAACATCGAATATCTTTCCTGATGCGGAAGTCCATTCAATCGACCCTTCCTGTGGGATGGGTTCACCGGAAATGCAAACGGTCACGCGAGGAGGGCAGAGTTTTGGCTCTTCACCTCTGCGCACAACGTCCGTCCACCAGGAATTGCCAATCATGATGGCAGTGGGAGGGGGACAAAGGAAACGTTTCTCTGTGCCGTACGATTTTTGTGCGACCCGGCTCGACATCACAATGACCGTACGTTCACCAAAGGCGAGGCGGTTCGGTGTTCTAACGTATTGATCCAGATAAGGCCTGTATGACCCGAATATGTAAACATCGCAATTAAAAGGAAAATATGACGGCTAGATGTACCTGATGAAGGTCTGGAGGTCGTTGGAAGAACCCATGCCAGGCTGGCCTGGCCTCATTCCCGGAAAACTGTCGCCAATTCCAGGCATCCGGAGGGACATATCCGCATGGGGATTTGGTCCCATATATTGCGGAATATCCTCGTATCCCGGGAGACCTGTGTCGGGCCGGAAAGAGTGGGTGGCTTGCGGAGCTACACCTCGGAACATGTCCGGGTGCTGCAAGTGGGAGGGGAC
Organism: Leucogyrophana mollusca; assembly: GCA_021014945.1. Lineage (NCBI taxonomy): Eukaryota > Fungi > Basidiomycota > Agaricomycetes > Boletales > Leucogyrophana > Leucogyrophana mollusca. Next base: position 28,197 of record MU266337.1, read on the forward strand.
TGAAGAAGGTGGCAGTGTATGCGGGAAGCGGTTGTCGGGCTGGAAGCGCCCGCCCATACGGTCTTGGAAGTGCTGGACAGCGGATGGGGGGTATCCGGACCCAGCATTCAATCCATAATCATCCGTGAAGTCGGAATGATTACTTCCAAAAGGCATATTGGATATGCGTCTATCAGGCAGTAGATCTTGGTAGCCATGACCGTTGGAAAATTCTTTGGAAGGGCCATTCATCCCAACGGAGTGGGGGAAGACTGGGGAATGTTGGATACCAGTCATCGGGTCGCTGGGGGTTAGAGGGGACCCCTTCCCGCTGCTGTACGATGATGGCACGCTGCTAATCACGTCATAAGGGTTGTTGGAGGGACCGAAAGACGGCACTGAGTCCCCAAAGGAGGGGTGAGAGTAGACACTGTCAGGCGTCATACTGTAATTTGGACCGAGGGAGGATGATGATGACGAGTTGGCGCGATAGCGTTGGGAGGCAAACGAGCTCCCATTGTTGGAAAAAAGGTCATAAGAAGGGTGTTCGGGAACATCAAGACCTTCTGAATGATCGAAGTTGTGGGAAGGAATTGTTTGAGTGAGGTGATGATGTGAAGGCGACGAATTGTCGACTGTCTGTAGGGTGTTGAATGCCTGATCCAAGTCTGTTTGACCATAGAGGCCATGCGACGCCTGGTGAGGTCCCGCAGCACCAAAATCCATGACTGAAGCACTTCGTTCGCGGGGGAAGAAAGGGCTACCGTTTATGCTGCTGTCCCAGCGACCACTGTTATGGTCAGAAGAAAGGCGTGGAACGGTAGAAAGGTCGGTGATGTTGTTGCTGTCGATGTCGAAACCAAATTCTGATCGGCGGTCGGGAGTTGCCGCTGTCACGGAAGCCCAAGTGGCAGTTTGAGCCATAAACTCTTATGAGGCTTATGAACGGGTCCGTACAGGTAGGCTATCAAATGTTGTGGGTGCTGTAAACGGTGCTGTAAAGCGAATGGGGCGCTCTGTATCCAACCGTCAGGTTTCATCTGATGTTGATTTGTAACAGTGTACTGACCCAGCTATGTCTTTCTGGGGCTCTCTTCAGTCGGTCGCGATTTTCCGCGATTGATACGCCGCAAATTTGCTTCCGTGTGCTGACAAAGTATACGCGAGACAGGTGGGGGTTTGGTGTTGGGTAGTGAGCAGGTGACTTTTATAGCTGGCGAACTGCTTGTTGCTAACCAGAGGAGTACGCGGGGGACTGTGATCGCCGAGTGGAACTCCCGGAGAAATGGAGAGCGGTCGCAACTCGAAAATGGGGGCAACAAATAACAAAAACCTGTCCTGAAGGGACCGGGTCTCTTTATATCTGTTCGACTGACAGGGAACTCTAAAATTGCGGCAGGGTAACCGTAAGGAAGACATTTTGCGAACACCGCGGCAGGCGGTCAGTTTCATGCAAAAAAGGTTCCGTGTTTCTTTGCTATCACTGCGTTCGAATATCTTGACTCGGACAAACAATGATCTTGCGCAGAAATGTCTTTCTCGTGGCATTCAGCCTATCGGTAAGCTGTGATATTTCTGGATCAACCGCTCCGTTTTTTGATCCCTTTCTTCCGATTGGACCCCACCCTCGACCTTGTGGCATTGACTCTGCTATGTCGCACACTCGGCGGAATTAGATGGATCCATCTTATTCGATACTTCTGTGTCTTTTGGATCTCATCTATTTTCAACGAACTTCGGTTTTTCCCGCGAGTGAGGTACGTCCTGACAATTCGATCAATAATTTCATTCTAGGTTACCGTGATAGACACCTTTTCATGAAGCTTCTCGTCCCAATACATGTCGAAAGGGCGATACCTTTAAGCGATACCTTCGTAAGCCGCAACAGCTGTGGGCTTCCGCCTCTAGGTACTGGAAAAGATGTTATGGTTCAAGCACCCTGGGAGAGAGGGGGGATTTACCTCTCTTCCTCCACTCGTTCGTTTTTTGTCGCCATCCTGAATACCAAAAATGACTTCCCACAGCGCAGCTGAGCGATTCAGATATTCGAAGGCTGACCCAGCGCTCAATGAGGCGTACGTACCTTTCCACCCGTGCCTCTGGCATGTGCTAGCCGTCCCCCCTTATGGGATAATCATCCTTACATAGGACTCCTGGATTCGAGCAGGTTTGCGGCTAGTTCCGGCCAGCGTTCGTGCTTTACGGCATCGGTTTCTTTAGCCATATGGCTCCTCCTGTCGGTCAGCCGGATCCGTTCGTCCCGCTGCTGCGATCGCGCGGACTCGAAAACGGGTGATGCAGACAGATCTATCGTTGAGCATGACCTATTGTACGGCTTGCGGGCCCCATTTTTTGTGGCAGCCACGATGATCAAAAATTGTTGAAAACAAATTGGTCTAGCAACCAACGGCCACAGTTCTCCCCTCGACACCGAGAAGCCCACCAGTTTGGCAAGTGCTTGCCTATTATCTTTTTCCCTGGGGGCAAGTTTAATCGGTTAATGATACCGACTCGTGTTCACACCCCAGTTTTTGCTCGGTGAATCCTCTGTTTTCAAATGGTTCCATATACCTTACTTGGCGCTTTCGAATGTATTGAATTGTCACCACGAGCTTATCTCGTGGATCTCCTGCTACGTGCACCAGAACGTTTTCATGGAAATCCTCCGTATTTCATATCAGCAAGAGTAATGGAGCAGAGGGACGCGTCAGGTGCATCATATCGATCGAGCTCCCCAAGAGATTAATATTGTAAAGCTTGTGTTGTAAAGGTTCCTTCGAGGTGGATAGCCCCCAAGCGATTGCCTTCAGGAGTTGATCTCTAGCGCTGTACGTACACAAATCCCGCTTGCTGGCTCAGGAGGCCGCATTGGACGTCGGCTGAGGGAAAGAAGAATATCCATCAACGTAGATCGGGTAGATGTATTCACGCACGATGTCATGACAAAAGGTGGTAAGTCGACGCTCAGAACTCGAGGCCCATCAGGAATAGGCAGTATTATTAACAACTGTACATCATGGCCATGAAAGAGATCTACGGGCCCAAATACAATTGCGCAGCAGGGTTCATCGAGGATAACGGGCTCGCTGCTCCACAAGTGCCCACCCAAGGTGCCTTCAACCCCTGGTGCACAAGCAGTCTTCGCATCGCGCTACCGGTGCGCTACCGCTCGATTACGTCTCGCCCCTGCCTGCGTCGAGCATACTATTAAGTTAGCGAATTACACAGCCTCCCCCTTTTACGCGATGTTGCATCACGACGACAAGCGGTCTGCCAGGAACGTGTTATGAGTGCCTCGGACGCCGCGCAAAGAAATATCAGTGATCACAAAGCCAGCCGCAACGAACGAGATAGCGACAGGATATAAAATGATGCCTCGAAAGAAGCTGATCGAGATGGAGCATGCCGTGCTCAAAGGGCGACGTGGAGGAGCAGGCATAACGACAAACTCCGTATTGAGAAGTTTTGACAGCGACTTACTATTTTCGACTGACGTCTGATGCGTCCGCCGCGGTGAACGCCAGCAGCATCGCCTAGGGTCACCAACGGCAGCCGAGAGACATTGAAGAAGAGCAAAGGGATGATTCGCATTTGAGGGTCGGGTCATATCTGCAAACGCGAATCTGAATTATATTGAAAGCCATGGCAGGACAGGGCCATCGAGCACGTTTACGCCACGCTGATGCTATTCCGGCGGGTCATCACGAGCACCATTCTCGTGGTCTTGGCGCCTATGCACTGGTATAGGGTTGATGGAGACACCTCGACTAGCAACCAAGAATGGAGCCACCATAGCAGCAAGCAAAATAGGACGATAGCACTTTGAGGCGGTACTCGGTGTTCGCTTGATTGACGTTCCCAAGATCATCCACAACTATTGATTTAGGCCATTGCATCCATGTGAGTGGTGTCTCGGGCCACACGGAGAAGGTGAAAATAGACCCGCAGTAGGCTCATCGGTCAGATATGACCGCCTTGAAACATTGTGCAGTGAAAGTTGAATAAAAGGGTGTAAGCATCCGTGTCTCTGAGACTCGCGCGACTGCCAACAGCGACTTTGAGAGCGTCTGAGAAGCATGGAAGCAAAGAAGTAGGTTTCGATTGGCTTTCTGGGGGGATCGAAAGAGTGCTAGCAAGAAAACCGGAAGAGAGAACGTTTTTTTTGGTGTGGCCCAGGCTTACGAATAGTGGCTGGAGTAATTGGCAGCGTGGCGGGCGATAACCTAAATATGGCAAGGGCATGGTGGCGGGTCGACCCCCAAAGTCGTTCCCGCAGCAGAGCCACCGCCAGTCGCCAACCATCACCGCACAATACTAGCCTAAGGCAGCGCCCCAGCAGCAGCGCTTTGGGGCTCACAATTGATCGCTCGTTTAGTATACCTCGGCCTCGCGATATCTTTTCATCGCCTCCAAATACCCTTCTCGCCGGTCTGGTTGAGTCGCTGGTGAGGTTATTCGTGGCCAACCCGAATATCGTTCCCCCAGTCATTAGATTGGGTCTGGGTATAGAGTAGCATGTCGGGCTCAGAGTACCAGCTCGAGTCACCCCGCCCACGCCCCCCGCCACCGCCATTGCGGCTCCAAAATCGGTCCAAGTCTCCCGCGCTTCCCAACAACCAGAATACACTCCTTTATGATCTACCGTCCGCGCCTTCCATTGCATCGCCCCCCAATAGCCCCACAGCAAAGCATGCTATTGCATCGCCCACCTCACCGTCATTTCCAGGGGGAAGATCGCGAGGGCGTAGAAACGGTCGACCGGGCCCGACGCCACCCCCATCCAATCGAAATCGATCAGTAACACCTTTGGGTGTCTCGCGAAGTGATCTTGAAAAGTTTGCAGAGTATTGCCATGCGTGGTAAGTCTCTGTCTCTGTGCGAGTTCTGGCAAATTCATCTTTGTTATGCCACCCAGGTATTTCAACCAGGATGAGGCATCAGGTCGTCAGATGACTCAAACCCTGGCCAATCTCCCGCCTGCTCAGCGCGCACCGTACTCTCGACTACAGGCGTCCATTCGTTCGGCATACCACACAAGTGTTAATGTTCGTCGACATGCCGAGTTCCAAGCACACCTTAGCGCTACACAGCCTGGCGGTTCATTGATGCCTCACTCTCGCGCAGACCCAAGTGGTCCGATGGCTAAAAAGGAACGTTTCGACCGCCTCGATAGATTTATTCGGACATGGTGTACAATGGGCATGCCAGGAACCAAACCATTTTTCGAGGCATTATGGGCCGTCATGCGGCTTCAAGTGGTCCCCGAGCACCTCGGCGGTGCAGGTGCAAGCCGATTACAGTGGGAATTTGATGACGCAGTGTTCAAAGAGGCAGCGTAAGTCGTTTCTTCTTACCCCGCCGATGGTCCAAGTTGTCATATTGATCGCGTTTCTCACGGCGCAGTGGAAAAGATTTCATGCTCGAGGCTATTGATGTGCTGAAAGGAGTATGTCCCAACTTCTTAATGGCGACTGACCTGCGTACTCATTAACGCTTAGGTTCTCGCTTTTGAAGAAGCGGCATCCCCTAAAGCCTCCAATACTTACGGCGCATATTCATCCTCCCCTGCACTGCACTCACGATGCCGTTCTCAGCCGTTGCCGTCACCCAATGCGCCTTCCCGCTCAAATCCCTCGCCGATTGTCATGGCTACTCAGACGAAGCGGGCGCGGGCGCCAAGCGACCCCTTTTCGGACATGCCTGCTCTCTCACACTCCCTGCCATCCGCATCTTCTCAGTCCTCCGGAGTCACGATACCCCCCCTTCCTTCCGCCTCCGAAGTCACGGAAACCTGTACCAGTCATACCACACCACCTGACCTTGACGTGGATGCCGAGACGGAGCTGTTACCCCCACTTCGCTCAGAGTTTACCGCTGACGACTCTGACGAGTACTTGCGCATATGGACTTCTCCGGACCTTTCTAATCCTGAATATGTATCATTACTCACCCTCTTTCCCTCCTTCATCACTCGGCGACCCTTACCCCGTTTTCCTGTCGCCCCCAGCGCTCGTGCAGCAGACATCGAAGAGGGCGAGGAGGAAAGAGGCGAAGGTAAGGAGATTCGATTTGGGACTGGATCAATGTGGATCAGCACTTCGAAACAACGTAGCGATGGGTGGAAAGGGGACTGGTGGACAAGGTTCGTCCTGTGGTGGCGTAAACTATTTTGCTAGCCAGTAAGTCTACTGCGCGCTCCTCGTCTTTTCCCCTTTGCGATATATTGCATATATGTATCACTCTTTGTTAACTTTGTTGATCACACATTGATCGCGCGTGTTTTTTTGGATACCTAACTTCGTGCTCCTACTGTTGGATTAGATATCGACACAGACTATCGTATATCTTGCATTACGACCTTCCACACGCATGTTTACTGTGTTATGGACCTTTTCTGGCTGCAATCGACCCATGCATTTGACACCGTGGCGTCAAGTTTGTCGGGATCCCGGCCGCCAGTCGGGTCAACTGAAGACAGCCATGGGCCGTTCAACTGACCGGAACCGCGAAAGACCTCATCAACTTCAATGACACACGAAAGGCTCAGATTGTGGAATCACGGTCCCGCTTATCAACAGTCTCTGCTCGGCTATGGAAATAGGGGACTGCTTCCCCGGGTGCATGTGCTCCAGCGTTGGCGCTACTTTGAAGGCGGCCGAGTATTGGAGCGATGCGATATGGCACGGTCAAGGCCGGGTCAATCTGACAATATGAACCTCTTAATAGCCTATCATCTCCTTGAGTCCCGTTGGCTTCCTTCTCATCATTCTCCACGTTCGGGTCGTTCCCAGACATGCCCGGGGGCTATTTTCGCGAGCTCCCGGAACTCTCGTTCGTTTACGGGGTGCACCCAATAGTGGCGCTGGATTAGACTTCGTCTTTACACACGGTGAGCAGACAGGTTCTGGCAGATGCGAATCGTTGCACGCGGTTTAACGCTTTCGAACCTTCGAAGCTCGTTGTTAAGAATGGTTGTCACCTAAAGTTCTTCTCATGTGCTGTCGACGAGCTGCATACTCTCAAAATTGCTTATCGAGCCTTCTTATCACCCTGCTTGACCCTTGCGTGCGCCAGGCCGCCATCACTTATCGCATAGAACGTCCAGAACCATCCTTCCCCCCGCATCGCTGAGCGTATGGCTCCCCTTTCCAATTTTACCCTACCCTCCGTCCCTAGTCATATTAGTGTTATCTCTAGGTTTGGAGGTGAGTAATAGAGTTTCCATTCAGCGGTGATAATATCTAACGAGCTTCTTCCACGTGAAACACCCTATATTTTGGGAATCATGTTCCTTGACGTTCCCAGGTCCAAGCTGCCAGCTCTGTGCGAAATGGAGAAATTCATTGCAGGGACAAACATAGATCCTCCCTTCCCCATCATATGCAATCGGAGGCGCTCGGGCTCGGGGAGGCGGTCGCGCAGCCCTCGATGACAAGCGATGCATGGGGATGTCCCCCATGACTGGATTCTTCTTTGATTTCATTTGATGGCTGCGCACCCGCACCCGTGCTTTTCTCAGAGTCTCCACAACGCCCCGATACTGGCCCTTCAAGCCATTTGCTCATTCGGAAGAGTATCAGCGCCTGCGCGACGTCTGGGAACACCTGAGGACACTCGCTAGCTATCAAAGCGAGTGGCGATATCCGAACCTGGTTGAACTCTTGACCTGGGAAAAAGATGTGCCACAAAGTGTTTTCCGGTTCGGTACCTTGCGGCAGTGGTATCTGGTACCTCGAAGCTCTCGAAGTGCTGAGAGCAACACAATAGCAAGTATTCTTGTGACTATAGGCTCCCCCCGATGTGTTTCTCTTAGGTGGATAATCTGCATAGCTGTTTCTTGTTCGAGTCAAGTGTGGGGTCAAGGTAGCTTGCATGTAGGTACTCCATGAACCGATTCCTTGCTGTCAGGACGTGGTCGCTGTACCGTGCGATGGCTGTCTCTGAAGACCTATCAGTTTGATATCTCTGCTGTCGACGCACTGAAGTAGCGGCTCAACTATGCGCCAACCACTTAGCGACTTCGACCACATCCGAGGCATATCGACTCAGCCCTCGGTCGCAAGCCCACTGATGTACCTCAAAGAACGTAGGGATGTGTCGTCGATTTGCTATTCATCCAACATCGTTTGGAGACTGCCCCCGAGCTCGTGTGTAAAAGGTTTATCCCCATTGAAAACGAGCTCGGCACCCAGCAGGACGGTCGTCACTTTCAATGAGCCCTGTTTACTTATCCTGACAATCCCCATGATGAGCGCCGATAGTCCCCTCACTGGCACACAGCATGTATGGAAGCCTCCTTCGCGGCCGCCACCTCCCTCCTTCTCCCCCATAGCACATCTAAATTTTGTGTTGCCGTGAACCTCTTAATCTATTGTGCCTCTTATTTTCTGGATCGCGTCTTGCCGACGAAAAAGGGACACCCGCGAAAGATCATGACGCGACGGTAGCCTGAATCTTCTTCGGAACCAGCTATATTCAGGTGCAGCCGCGACGAAGATCCTCCAAGATGTCGCTGGCGTGGGGAGAAGAAGGAAATTCTAAAGGTTGCTTCCCCAACTTTCCTCAACATTTCATATGATGGTGGGGAATTGGTAGTGCGCGGGGGAGTAATAGGGTAACTCCAGATACTGTTGTAGCCAGTCATCGGCGTGGTCTTTCAATATTCCGAAATTCTCCAGTGAGAAGAAACTCGAAGTCTTTCAAATTAGCGATTGGCCCATGGTCTGTTGAGCTTCTTTGCATAGAGACTTTCGCACATGGCGTAAACTTTGGCACCGGTCGCACGAGATCGAGGACCAACACTGAGAAGGTCTAGAAGGTCAAAGGAAACATCACATAGCGCCATCGCACAACGTGGACCGCCCGTCACGTTGTGTTCACAAAGAGGGTCAATAACATTACATTGCCGCACACATAATAACAGATGACTTGGATGGTCGATGTCCCACTCCAATGCTAGCACTCCTGCAAGAGGGGCCCTCATAACGTGATACATCCATTGTTTCCCCGAAGATACTTGCATGCATGACCAGATCGACCCTGTCGACGTGCTTTCAGCTTTAGACGAAGACACATTCAGAAACATCGGGGATACAAACATCGCATCTGGATCTCAGTATTTATAGCGGGCGGCGGGCCTTCAGAGATCCAATTATTGTGTCCTTGACTCGGCTGTTTTCTTCAGAGCTGGCGGATCCAATGTTAGTCTGATGGACTGTCTAAGAAACGGTCGGAAGGTGACGGAAAGCCCACGAATGTAGTTGCTTCTTCAATTCAGCATTCTCAGCTAGGAGTTCTTCAATTTTTTTCGCTTTGGCTTCGTTACTTTTCTGTGCGGCTGTAAATTTTCTTTCCAGTTTTAGAATGTATTGAGCGGCCTTCGCTGTGTCTAGTGCCTCAAGATGACCGGCGATCGCTTCAGCTGGAGTCTCTCCAGCCACGGGGCCAGCGAATGGATCAAAAGCACGTGGGATAGTCTGATTTTCTCGCGGCGGGGATGCAAGTTGGAGTGAAGAAGCCACCTGGTGGAAAGGATGATCCTGCGCCCCAACAAAGCAAACACTCAAATTAGTCTTTTCACTCGTGTCCAACAAGAGCCGAACCGAGACCGATCGCGCACCTCGTCTTGCATAATATTCTCCCACTGAGTGTTACTTCGCTCTTTGCCTTTGGGTTTGGTGGGGGTGTCAAACAGCCCCCCACTCTCGCTCTGTCTGGATGTATTGCCGTTCCTCCCGTGTGTCGTCTTAGGGGGCGTAAGGAGCATGCTAGTCGAGCCTTCGGCATCTGCACGTCCTCCTGTGTATTCCCTTCCGGGCCTCTGGGGTGTGCTAGGGGGAGATGGTGCGTGTGACAAGTGCTCGGAAATCGCAGACGGACTGTCATGGGGAGGAGAAGGAAGGAGAAGCTCCCCCAAGTTTACGTCCGAAGTAGACGACTGTGTAGCTGCATGACGCTGCCCGGAGGCCCTCGTTGGGGATGATGAGTTCCCCTCGTCGTGATAGGTGGAGGAATGTCGCTGAGCGCTTGATGATCCTTGCCCAGATGGTCCTCGTTGAGGGTCTGTGTCGAGGGCAGCTTGGATGAGCCGCTTGCGCTTCTCACTAGGCGTCTCGGGCGCTCCATTATGGAGCGGTAGTGGCGATAACAGTCTTTTATTTGGGCTTTTCTGAAGGGTACTTGGTGCCCGAGCGTTTTCCGCCCGCTGACGTTGAGAAGCGCCTGGGGTAGAACGAAACTCAGGAGGCGGGGGCGCTGCCTCTTCCCTGAACATGGGATTATCCGCCCAATCTATCGGGTATATAGTCATGACCAAGTTCGCAGTCATTGTTTGCAGCCTCTTACACCAGAATTTACACTTTGACGGGTCACTTCGGTCCTTTCCGCAGGTGTAGAATTGCCTGTGACATTCGTTGTTTACTCCCTGTCTCTTGGTCTGCGTAAGGATAAGCTCACCGACCGGGATTCAACGCCGTATTGCTCGTATATCTAGTTGCTGGTTCGTCACAAAAACAGCGAACTAAGTCTTCACCTGCAGGATTGGGATTGGTAGATTGCATTCGTGCTGGTTGGGTGGAAGACATGGTAATTCAAACAAAGGGGTAAAGAAAGTCCGCCCATGTAATCCAAGACAAATATACGTCTGACTCACGACAAAATGACCAAGAGCCAAGTGGCCGCTCACTGACTGTCCTTGTCAATGGTGTTAGTAGGTTCAAGTTGAACTTGGCCCTGGTGGCGCTGCAGGCGCCTGCGCACTGTGCCCAAGGGTTTGCCAGATTTGGCTCGCATCTGCCAGTCAAGAGCCCCTCAGGCTTGCCCTCGTACACTAATAAGTAGATATCCAAGCTTTTGAAAGGGTCAAGCTCATATGGCGACAATCTCAGTGACACCGGCCATTGGGGTTAAAACGATCTACCTCCCGCCATCCGATCCCTCCTTTCCTGCTCTCGCTCTACGTGTGACTTCTCTGGTGGATTCATACATGCTTTGGGTCGGCGTCACTGATGAATCGGTGGACAGTGTAGACAATGCACCTCTTTCCGGTAGTCTTTGCAAAGACTGGGCGTGTGCTATGCCAGCTGCGCCCAATAGTACAGTAAGTCTTCCAGATGTTCTATTTTCTGACCCAGTGGCACATAGTTTGTTTCGGTCATCAAACAGGTGTTGGGACCTGCCACCTCCTTGTTCCGCTCGTCAAGCTCTGATGTTGCCCTCTCCATGGCGCAACGCCTAGGTGATTGTTTCACGGACTAGTATGTTGCACGCTCGCTGATGTCCGACCTTGCCATGCCCTACACTGCCAGCACGGCGATTTCGTAAACAGATATTTTTGTCAATCGATGTACCATCGACGTTCCAGACGACGGGAGAAGGTTCACGTCTGCTACTTGACGCAGAAAAAGGGATCATCGATGCGCTCAAGGCAGTGGAGATTTCCACCTGATACCTCGGACGCGGTGTTGACCGGCGCATGCTATACCTTGAGCCGAGCTGTCGATGTCAGGCGTCACGACCTGTACGACATATAATCTCCTCATGAAGCTGCCATTTTCTAACTATGTATATCCACATGATGTGGTCATACTTAGCGCTGACGACCAGTGCTGTTGTATTCCCCACGTTACCCGAATAGTTGGTAACAGAGACTCTGTGGCAACCGAGCCAGAGACAATATAGTCGTTGTATGTTGTTCGTACTGGTAGTAGCTGGTGCAACACGATTCGTCCAGTGTGAAACCAGAGTGAAACGATGAGCGGATAATTTTTTTGAGCTGAATTGATTGGGATCGGTTTGGCTGAGGCAGGGGATCGATTGCCGACCCTTAACCCCTCCCATACCGTGTGTCATTTGCGGCATTCGCCACCTGGCACTAGGCCTACGGCTTGGGGCTTGGCTCATCATTTCTCTCTTTCTTCGTCTCTATCATCGACGAAGGCCACAGCCGTATTGTCTGCTCTGACACATAGTAACGAGACGCAGACGACGACGGGAGAATTCTGCGCAGAGGCTGAGCCATCAAAGGTATAGGAATGTCGGAACCCGAACTTGCCTACATGACCAACGCAAACGAAGACTTTGATCTCCCTCGCTGGCAAACTCAGGCTCACCACGAACCTTTATCTTCTTCAGCACAAGCTGCTCAGGCCGCAGCCAGAGCCTCTTATTTGTATCCTGGCGCACCACCCCCACCGCCCCAGGCACAGCGATTAGCCCCGCTGCTCCAGTCTCCCGGCTCTTCTCGTCAGCCTCGTCTGGCTCATATTCTCGACCACGACCAGCAGCCAGGAATATCTCCTCCATCTTTCTCTTCCAATAGTCTCAATCAGCTCTCCAGAAGCGCGTCATTAGGCGGTGGCGGGGCTACTGGCGGAACTTCGAGAGCACGTCGTCATCACCAGCCTGAAGATCTCGAAGGCGCTTTCGCTTCTGATAGCCAGAGTAGCTCGAGGCAGATGAACACCGCGCAAACTCAGAACCCGCTCTATCCTTCGAGCGTTTCCTATCATCAATCGCAGTCCATGCCAGGAGGTCCCGGTGCCAGTAATAGCGCTTCTCCCACCGGTGCGCCCGGTGAAAAGTACACCGACATGTACTACAATGGTTCAGGTGGGAATCTACCCAAGCGTGCACACACTCAGCATGATTCAACCACCCGTTCTGGGCGATCACCTCTGCGAACAGGAAACGCCCTCCTGGATCCGTACACCCAGCAGCAGCCACAATACTCGCCCTCGACGTCACCTGCTTATATATACGGGCCACCAGCCGATGCATCAAGAACTACTTCGTCGTCCGTGTATCAGTCGCATTCTCGCAACCAATCCCAAGTCAAGAGCGAAACATCCACGCCACCAATATCATCTCCTTATTCTCCGCAGAGCGCGCTCCAGCAGTCCGCTTACGCCGCCTATACGATGGATTCTTCTAGCCCCCAGCCCCCATCACTTCAAAATCCAACCCATCTTGTTGCGCAACCCCCCAGGCAAAATTCATCATCGACTCCCAACACGCCCCTTCCATTTGCTCACTCGCAGAGTCCCGCAAATCAATATTATCCACAGGACCAGGCTATGGTCGTCGATGCGCCGCAGCATCGACGCCGGGCTTCTGGATTTAGGAGAGTCCGTGATGCCCGCGATCTGAGACCTTACGTAAATCCTCAGCCCGCGGGGAGGCGAATGGACGCCAGTGGGGCATACCTTTCGGTACGTCAGATTATAAGTTGTTCTATTACAAATGCTGACGATGCTCTTTCAGCCTCTACGGCAGCTCACCACCAACATCATCGACACGTATCACATCTGCAACCCGCAGTTCAGATACGAATCAACACACAACCCACGTCGAGTGCTGACCAAGCCAAGCAAGCCGTCTCACAATGAAGGCTATGATAACGAAGATTACGATTATATTCTCTATGTGAATGACTGGTTGGGTACCGAGGATGGTCACAAGTACGCTAGCCGCCGCGCCCATTTACTTATCACTGACACATATATAGCCGATATCTCATTCTGGATATTCTCGGGCAGGGAACGTTTGGTCAGGTTGTGAAATGCCAGAACATGAAGACACATGAAATTGTCGCTGTGAAGGTGGTAAAGAACAAGCCAGCGTATTTCAATCAAAGTATGATGGAAGTAACGATTCTGGAGTTGGTGCGTTTGTGGATCATGTTTCGTTTCGATGTCAATCTGAATGTTTTGTAGCTTAACAACCAATGTGACCCGCACGACGAGCACCACATCCTCCGGTTGCGGGATTCATTCATCCACCGGAACCATCTCTGTCTCGTTTTCGAGCTACTCTCGTCCAACCTCTACGAACTTATCAAACAAAATCAATTCCAGGGTTTGAGTACGCAGCTTGTCAAAGTCTTCACCGCCCAGCTCCTCGACGCGATGACTGTGTTGAAGGATGCACGGTTGATCCACTGCGATCTTAAACCGGAAAATATCCTACTCAAGTCGTAAGTGTTCCTGACATACCCCGCCTATTCTAGTTCACGGACGACGCCAAATCGTTATTCAGGCTCCAATCACCGCAGATCAAAGTCATTGACTTCGGTTCTGCGTGCCACGAACGACAAACGGTGTATACGTATATCCAGTCGAGGTTCTATCGTTCACCAGAGGTTATCCTCGGGATTCCTTATACTGCTTCCATCGACATGTGGTCTTTAGGATGCATTGCTGTGGAGCTTTTCTTGGGGTTGCCGTTGTTCCCAGGGACGAGCGAGTATAATCAGATCACCCGAATTGTGGAGATGATTGGGTAGGTCTAGTCTTACCATCGTATTCCACGACATGCGCTTCGCCATGGTGACTTGTAGAAATCTGACTGGTTCTTTGCAGTATGCCTCCGACTTACATGCTGGACATGGGAAAGCAGACCAAACAGTTCTTTGACACATTCACGGATGTGTATGGGCAGAAGAAGTACGCCCTCAAGAGCTTAGAGAAGTACTCTCGGGAGCATAATACCAACGAACAACCGAGCAAGCAATACTTCAAGGCTACTACGCTGCCAGAGATTATCAACACGGCGCCAATGCCCACGTTCAAGTCGTCGTCCCGGCAGGGACATGAGATGGAAAAAGGTACTTTTTCTATCAAGCAAACAAATTCCTGCAGATATCTGATCGCCGTTGACAGAACTCAACAATCGGGCCTCCTTCATCGATTTTTGCCAGGGTCTCCTTAACCTGAATCCGATAGAGAGGTGGTCGCCACAACAGGCCAGGATGCACCCTTTCATAACTGGGGAAAAATACACAAAACCTTTCTCGGTTAGTTTGGCTTCATGAATAATTTTTAAACTTTTGTTCATGTGCCTTTACCATGTCCCAGCCCAACGGTCCTGCCTCCCAAATATCGTCATCATCCTCAGGATCTGGAAGTGGGCCTGACCCAAAGCGGCCGTATGGTGGGCTCGTACCTTCTCAGCCTAAAGGCACCAGGGCGTATCAGGACGCGGCGACGTACAATCAACATCTGGCTCAACACCAGGCGTACACGGCTCAAGCTCAAGCCGCCTCTCAGGCGGCAAACAATGTGTTCCGCAACCCGTATATCAGCCAACAGCCTGCCCAGCCACCATCGTCATCTTACCCATCCGCGCAGGATGGCGCAAGTTCCAACTATTCATCACAGCAGCATCACAGCTATGCGTCTGCTCCATCTGCGACTACTCAACTAGGTCTATCCAACCAGCCTTCCTCTGGCCCAATGGCTTTGACCTCCTCTGCCTCGTCTCAGTATCCGTCTGGGACCGGCTTGGCGGTGCCTAATCTCCTCAACCCTAATCCTCCATCAACTTCGTACTATCCGAACGCTCGAGCGCGGGCAAACACGATCAATCACCAGATGGATGTAATCCCCCCGGCCCTCGCTAGACTGCAACACATGAATCAGGACGTCATTGCGGGACGTAATGCGTTGACCCCAGTTCTCAACAGGGACGATGCGATGCGCGAATGGGAGAGACGCCAAGCTGGGAAACCTAGTGCTGCCCAACCTTATCCTCAGCTCGAGTACCTACAACAGCAGGCAGAGATAGCAGCTGCCTCCGGAATGACCAGCTGGGCGCAGGCCAACCCTTCTAGTCGATACCCTCCCCCAACCTCAAAGCTGTCTCATTCATACCAACCCACGATTGTTGTTGACGAGGACCGCCGTGAAGCTGTAATGTCGAATGTCCGCTCAGCTGCTCGAAGCGACGCCAACACCAACCAATACAACCCATCAGCGATGGTGGCGAGCCCCCCACAAAGTTACGCCGGAAATCCAGCTTCCTCCGCAAACCGCTTCCCTGGCTCATACTCCCAGCAGCAACCATCCAACTCGCCATTTGATTCGATGGATCGACGGACAGACATCGGAACGTTGTATGTTCCAATGCAGCCTGATCAATATCAATCATATGGTAGCGCTGGGGCATCACAATCAGCTGCTACTGCATCATCTAGACAGCCTCCGCAAGGCGGTGCGCCGTCATTTTATGGGGCAAGTGTTGCGTCAGCCGTGCAGCCAGTTGCGGGCACGCAGCAGGCACAGCAGCGGAACCCGTTCCCGGCGGCCGATGGTTCCCTACCGGGGCAAATGGGCACAAAAGACGCGCGGAGGATGAGCGACATGGACATCTGGTCGCGGTGAACTGGCATTTCCAGTCTTTGCCTCAATTGGTGCTCGCAGTGCACACCTAATTTTTTTCCCTATCGTTCTCACAATCTCCCATTTACAAGCCATCTTTATGTTTTCCCGTGCATTCAATCTTCACAGTTTCATTGATGAAAGAGATTTCTTGAGCCATGCGGGACATTCGGGTCTAAATATCGTGCACCAATCTTTACGTCTATACCCAGTTGAGGTAGGTTACAGCGAAGCGAAGATCTCCTCGACCTCCCAGGCGCCGGCCCAATATTTAACTTGACATTTGAGACCACGCTCCTCGCCCTCTTTCGCGATACGGTGTTCCAAGCCACGGAAACGTCGACAGAGAACCATATCTTGACTACGATATCGGTTAGCATCGATATCTCACTACCGGGGAACGCCGTACCTCCTCATTCGCAAGATGGGGCAAAAATCATTGGAACCATCTCCGACGTAGATAATGCGATCATAATCGGGCTGATGTCTCTTCAGGAAAGCGTCTAGCTCTTCGCCTGCAATAGACAAGTATTATCATTAGCGCCTTGGCAATGCAGATATAGTAGCTTGCTTACCTTTACACATGTTTGGGCTGCAGCCGATTTTACAGTCGTGTTGTGGACCATTGGGGTCAATTCGGCGGCGGAGCTTGAGGAGACCTGAGGGCTGGAAGTGCGCCGGATTTGTCACGATCTCCTCAAACAGGCCTTGCAGGCCTTTGGACTGTGACATGACAGGTTAGAAGAGTCTACTTTGAAAAGTTTCAATATACCTCAAGAATGGTTGAGATGAAGACAGAATTTGCGTTTGAAAGACAGAAGAATGTCGTGTGGGGATTTGATGCTTCTTTGAGCTTCGTTACACCCCGAACCATGGCTGGATGCTACTGCATTGATGAGAAATAAAATCCATTGAATGACAAGTAGAGTACAGCATACAAAAGGCATGATTCTGAGAGTGTGTTGTATTTCTTCCTGGGTTCGCCCACGGGCATGGAGCTCTGCGAGAGATTGAGCACTTCACCGCAGAGGGTGTCGTTTAGGTGGGACGATCGCCGAAGAATTTTTCTTGATCTCACATTAGATCGGTCCATTGTATTTCCTCCTGAAGAGTCTTCATTTTCCTTCGGATATCTGGCGCGAGCACTTCAAAAATCCATCGATCTGTGTCCTGGTCCGCCATCGACCTGATAAAGCATATCTAGACGAGCTAGCGGCGCGATTTAACCGGGTACTCGCCAGTCAAAATCGAAGACGATAAGTTGCCTTTCCACTGTGGGTGCCATGAGAGAGACAGCGAGCGGTTGCGACGATAGTGACTTGATAATGACTCAAGGTCAAACTGACTTGAAGTAATCTAGAGAGTGAGACAGTGCCGCGGTGTTTGAAATCCAGATTTTTTAGAGCCGAGCGCCAGTTGACGCCACCGAACTGGCATGCCTACCACAGTTTGTACGGCCAAAGCCTCGTATAAGAAAGCTCCAGGTCTCCTCGAACTTACAGACACTCATTTACAATGGACGCAGGACGGGAAGAAGGCCCCTTCAGTGCGCGTAGCCCACGCTGATGCTACATGTCAGTTCGCACACTCTGCTAATTTCCACCACTGATAGTTCTCGTTTCAAAGCTCTGTTTTGCAGCAAAGAAGGCGCTGCGCAAGTCCGACTCAAGCTAGGACTCGTAAATGATGATGCGGGGCACAACTTCACTTTCACATCTCCGCAGGCGGTCGCGTACTCTGAGCGCGAGACTTTTAAGATGGAGTTGACGACCATAATCAGTCGCAATAGGAGTGGAACAAGTGCTTCTGCCACTCCAAGAGCTCCCATCACTGCCGCTGCATCCCTCACTCCCTTGAAGGCAGCCACACCTACTACCGTTCCTGCCTCGCGAGCATCGACTTCTCGAGCACCCTCAGTTAGCAGCGATGGCCGGACGCCGATTCTCCAAGGGACAGATGCCGCAAGTGACTTTCGCCTTCGCAAGAAGGTTCTCTTGTCCAACCCAGAATTGGCATCACTGCATAGGGACCTCGTCATGGGTGGTCAAATCACCGAGGCTGAATTTTGGGAAGGTCGAGAAGTACTACATCTTTCTGTATGCCGCAATTCGATTTCTAATTTGTGGTGGAATGAAGCATCTTTTACTGGCTGAAGCTGCTGCTGAGAGTCAAAAACGTGGTAGACCTGGTCAGCTGGTGGACCCTCGTCCGCAAACCGTAGAGGGCGGCGAAGTCAAGATCGTCATTACGCCACAACTCGTCCATGACATTTTCGAGGAATTTCCCGTGGTAGCCAAGGCATACAATGATAATGTGCCAAATAAAGTATGCTGTTCCGTATTCTTTAGCAACTATTTCCAGTCGTTGAGCGCCTTTGAAATGCCAAGTTGTCCGAAGCCGAGTTTTGGAAACGGTATTTTCAGTCGAAACTATTCAACGCACATCGAGCTTCGATACGTTCAACAGCAACGCAGCATGTGGTCAAGGACGATCCCATATTTGATAAATATTTGGAGAAAGTCGATGACGGTGAGCTCCCCGTCCCTCAGTATCGTCTGCACATTCAGCATTGTAATTGCAGATCTGGAACCTCGACGACATAGGGATGAGGTATCGGACTTGTTTATCAATCTTGGCGCTACGTTGGAAGATCACGGAGAGGTAAGGCCTCTTGCTGCCTCGAATGGCACCGTTGCCCCATGCTCGCTTCTAGACAGGCAACGAAAAAGATATCACCATGCAGGCAGGAAGGCAGCGCGGCGCCTTACCTCTCATTCGAAAGTTTAACGAGCATTCTGAAAGGCTCTTGAACTCTGCGATGTAAGTTTATTGCACCTTGACTGCCTACAGCCACAACCAAACCCCGTCAACAGGGGTGACAACCCACCATCGAAACGACGGCGGACAGACGGGGGTGACAGTAATGCACGTCCCCATTTACCACTGATCTGTACCATTATACCAACATGCGTAAACAGGATAACTACGGGCAAATAGACCTCGACGATCTACACGATCCGGAAGCGTCTGCTGGCATCGTCTTGGACATGCAAGACCGTCAGCGATACTTCGAGGGCCAACTAACACGTAGTGCAGCAGAGCAAGAAGCGACCATCCAGGTACGATGCTCCCCCTCTGTATTTGCAGCATAGTCTGGAGGCACAAGTAGAACGTCGATATAAGGTCGGTATTTGACGAGATCAAAAGTGGCTTGCGGGGGTGGGAAACCCACTTCAACCAAGTGAGTCCCGCGAACTGTTCGAGCTTAAATAGGCCACTAATGCCAACCCCCTCACAGCTCAGAATCGAAAGGAAATCTGGTGACGCTGCTCTGCTTTCCATGACCCAGAACGTATCCGCCCGTTTGGATGTCAAAACGAAAAAGAGTCAGTTTCATGCTATCTGACAAAAATTCTCACATCCTCATATTGTCTTGCCACAGCCGAGTTCCCTGCCGACCTTTTCCGCCAACTGACGACATGTCAGACTGCCGCTAACGAGTTCTTGCGTCAGTTCTGGACCGCAATATACCCACCATCGACTGAACAGCAGACTGTGGCGACCGCGACGCCTGCGCAGAAAGCTGCCAAAGCAGCCAAAATGGCCGGTTATCTGAGTAAGACGCATGAAAAGGTTGATGCCCTTGTTAGAGCAGCGCAACATGAGGGCGTGGACGCCAACCGCGTTGAAACCGTGAGTGTCGCCGGGCTTGACACAAGTCTATCTCTCACCAGATTGCTTTCAGGCCATGAAACCTATTCTCGACGCAGTAGACCATGCACTTGCGTTTTATCGCGCTAGAAATTCCAAACCAGCCAAGGTGGCTTAGTGACGTGCAAGCCCTTCCGTAGAAAGCATAACATAGCCCTCCCATTACATAGCATGCATCCTAGTTCATGTAGAATATTACAGTGTAGTCTAATCAAGGACGGCGTATATCGCTATTAGTAGGGTCCTGGCTGTACCTGCAGCTGTGTACCTGACGAGGTCGTACATTCGTAAGTCGTGAACATGACAAGTATATGTAGTGCAGCAGCGTAGAAGATAAAGGCTGCTCGTGCCCGACGGTTGCCGAGAATCGAGCGTGTCAGGATGAGTACCCCCCTTTCTACGGGATTCAGTGCATCATACGCCCTCGTTGCTTCCTGCGCTTCAAGATCAGTAATCGAGTGGATGACCGGCCGCACCCGCCACTTACCCGACCACGGAAAGCCTCAAAGGGGTTCATTGCTTCCTCGTATCTTGCGCGATATTTGCTCATATCGTCTGCCCGTCCTGACTGCGCAGGAAGCGGATCCAGCTGCGATACAGGCCTAGTGGCAGCCTCTTCGCGGTAGCTCTGCATATACCGAACTTTCTCGTACAGCTTCAGATTATCTGCCTGCAACGACTTGATCTCAGCTCGGAGCTCGGATATGATCTGGAATTGTTTCCGCAATTCCTGGATGTGTTGTCAATAATGCATAGCGAAGGAAAATCTGAAGGCCTCCTGACTTCTTCCAGCTCCGCATTGCGCTGTCGGAACCGATCTCGTTGGCTGGTTACGATAGGCAGAATCGACGTGTCCGCCGAAGACGTGAATGGAATTGGCGTCGAACGGGCAGGGGAGTCCTGAAGGTCTACCGTCAGCCCTTGATAGCGAGTCAATGGAGGAACGACATACTGTGGTTTTCTTTCCAAGGTCCAAACCAGACAAAACATCGACTTGGGAGTCAGAAGGAGTCAGATTAGAATTGCCATTGGGTTTGTGTTGGTCCATCGACAACAAGTCATTCTCGAGCTTTTCGTTCAGGTCTTTCTGCTTTCGCAGGTCGGAACTCGTTGATGCCAGTTGCTCTTCAGTCGTCTTGAGCGACTGTTCAAGCTCACTGTGTAGTATCTATATATTGCCGGTTAGCATGCGCTCGAACGGCCTTCAGGTTAAGGAGAAACTCACGCGGAAGCGCGTCAACTCTTCTAACATGCGTTTGTTCTTTGTCGCGAGAAGAACTTCAAGTGATTTACCGCGCTGAGCGTTGGCTTTGTCGGCGTTGGGATTTGGTAGGTGAACATCCATCTCGTCAGCGTCGGTTTCCTCGTCCTCATCCGCATCATCTTCAAGGCCTGCAAACTCGACATACTATCGTGGGGGTCAAAACTTACAGCGAAACACCCTGTGAGCCAAGAACGCGCCTTCATAATCTCAAGCTCTCGCTTAATCTCATCGTAATCACCGTACTGTCTGAGCCGCTGCTTCAATTGTTCTACCTCGTTCGCCTGTCAATACGAGTAAGCACCAAGGTACAAAACAAAGATTGTATTGTCAAATTAACCTTCTCCGTCGATTCCCTTGATATCTCGTCGATTTTTTTGCTCGCGTCTGCTTGTGTTTGTGCAGTGAGAGTTCTCTGAGCCTCAAGGACTTGCGATAGGTGCTCGCATTCAGACTCAAGCTCGGACGTTCGCGCTTGGAGACCTTTGAATCTGTAATGTGCTGTATCAGCACCATTACACGATGGACCTGGGCCCGAACCTCAAGGTACGACACTACAACTGACCTGTCAGTAGTCTCGCTACCCGTTCGTATGGCCTCAATCTCAGCGCGCAATGCCTCCTATTGCCCAGAAGTTAGCACCCAGAACGCGATGAAAACTACGTAACACCGACATTGCGTTGCTCGACGGTCGCGACACGACTGTTGGCGCGTTCGAGGTCAGCCATGATCATATCGACTTCCGTCAGCCTCGAAACCACTTCTTGATCTGTGAAAACCACGCGGTTGAGCGAGAAGCCAGAGAATATTGTTAAACCACGTGCCTTGACGCTGGCTGTGGTCCAAAAGCTTCATTTGGTTGGATTCGTTGGAGAGACGTAGATCTCGAAGCTGGTTTTTGAACAATGTCACTTGACGTTGCAGGTCCTGCTCGCTGGTTATGTGTTATAGTCAAGAATCAAGTAAAATGAGACTATAACACACCGCTCTTCGTAGTTTCGCATTCGCTCGTCGTAAGTCGCGTTCAGTTCGTTCTCCTTCTGTACGACTTTCTCTTGGATCATGTCGTCCATCTTCTCAAGACGCGTCATTGACTTACTCCCGCCGAATTAGATGAGACCAACCTTTTGTTCCAGCTGTTCAACTTTGGCGTCTGCCTTCTTCTTGGCAGATTCGAGAGTGGATACCTCATTCACGCGTTTTCGCAGGTCCGCGTTCTCCTGTCGAAGGCGCTGCAACTCGGCTTCGAAGTCACGCGCCTCGGCGGCCTTGACCGCTTGATCCTAGAGGGATTTGAGTTTTGGATCGAGGTAGGACAAAGAGCAACTTGCCACTGCGGCTTCAAGCAGAGGGTATGGGTCAGGTGCTTCAGCGAGAACCTTGTAGACGCTCAGGAAAGCATTCTCTGAAACCTTGGACCGTTTCGTGAGGTTATCAATCTCGGTCTGGTAAGCTGCGTGTCCTGTTTAAGAGAGGACATATCGTGATGTTCAAAACAGAACACACATTTCAGGAGGCCCTTGAAGGAGTTGAGCTTTTCGTCGTCAGGTATCTTCTTAAACTCTGAACAAGCGTAAGCGTAAGGGATGTAGGAGATTGGCTGAGGGAGATGTACCTTTGGTTTTCTCCGCGAGAGCTTTGCGACCGACGACGTTCTCCTTCTGGTTCTCAACGATTTCGATTCCCTGTGCGTCCAGTGTCTTCTGGAGCTCCAGCAAGTTTATGTCTGCAATTTCAAGTTAGGACAGTGAGAATGCAAGATATAGTGTTATTTACCCTTCCATGTAGCGAGAGCGCCAGAGAAGTTCTGTTCCGTTGAAGCCATGGTTGCCCGCAGCCAAAGTTCGTTACCGTGACTGTTCAATTGGACTGTCGGACGTGTGCTATGGGACAAGACCCCGGGTGACTCCCAGTCGGGCTGAGACCCCTGCCACTTCGCGGGTCTTCAGAAAATTGCGAGTCTAAATGTTTTGTTGGTGGACTTGTAGCATGAACGTCTTGCGACCATCTTTACGCGCTTGTCTGAAGCATTCCTACTCGCGTTCATACTCGACCCGGCCTTTCGTTCCGCCCGCGGCATTGCGCAATATTGACCGAGGAAGATGGGAGGAACCGCCAAAACCCAGACCAGAATCCCCGACTTTCTATACCGCCCGCTCACACTACTATGACCAGCTAAACTCGTTAGAAACGGCCATTAAGCATGCGCGAAGTGCCCTCACCACGTACCAGCTTCTACCTCTCCCCGAATTTGCACGCAAATCCCTACCGCCCCTCGTACCAGTTTGGATGGACAAACTGGAGCTCAGTGACACCCTCAGCTCGAAACTTACTACATCACGCTATCGACGCGTCATTCAGCTGCTCAACGAACTCAACGAGTATCGCCTCATAGCAAGGACAGCCGGCTGCGACGACCTGAGCGATGGTATACAGAGTGTTGTCCAGTTGTTCGAAAAGACAAACCAAGAGGCTATTCGCGCTCGTGGCAAGAGAAAGCCTGTGGAGTTTGACGAGTATGGGCGGACATATACCGTTGGAAAGAGAAAAACTAGTGCTGCACGTGTATGGATGATTCCCATACAACAGCAAGAACCCGCTTCATCCGAGGCATCAGCAGCCTCTGAGGAAAGTAATGCCACGACACAACCTCCGGTCGAGCCATCGTCCTACCACTTGGAGCAACTGTTCCGTGACCCATCATCCTCTGCTTCAAACCCATCGTCCCCCATCACTGTTGCCACCGTCCTCGTGAACAATGTTCCTCTTTCCACTTATTTCCCCGTCCCCGCCGACCGCGAGCGCGTCATCCGTCCGTTGAAACTTGCAGGCTTACTTGGAGCGTATAATGTGTTCACTATCGTTCGCGGAGGAGGCACTAGCGGGCAAGCGGGCGCTATCGCCCACGGCATAGCCAAGGGCCTCGCTGCTCATGACCCGTCCGTAGAGACAATATTGCGCAAATGTCCGTCCTTCATGGTTTACCGCAGCTAGAAGCTCTCATAACTGACCGCTCTTTCTCCCACAGCTAAACTGACGAGGCGTGATCCTCGCATGGTTGAGCGCAAAAAGACTGGCTTGGCCAAGTCGCGCAAGCGGGTATGTTTTCCATCAACCCCTTTAATCTGCTTCTGCTCACCTATGACAACAGTACACTTGGGTCAAACGTTAGTCTCCAGTCGGCGTCTTTGCATGCGCATACATATATGCCTCGTTTTATCCTCATCTACACATCGCCAATATCAGCTTTTTGCATAGAATTGGGCTTCGTAATAAGGAAGTATAAAAACATTACTACAATACAGTGTGATTGAGGCTGGATGAACCAAATAGTTTGTGCTGGGGAGGAACAGGCATGTCGCGAAACCGAAAGGGATGATTGAAAATATATAGGATTATTGGAAATACACTGTCTGCACCTCCGATGCCGCGAAGCCAAGGTTACAGTTCGGACATCTACGCTGACGGGTCGATAGCCGGGTATCCACACATTGCTTGCAGAATGCTATAGTAGAGTATGGGTCACCGCTCAATTCAATGACAAACGAGATACTCACTGTGCATGCACTTGGTGAGCACAACGCTCCGCATATCCTGTTTACAAGCGGTGCACTTGACGACCCCCTTGAAGAGACGACCCCTGTCAGCCACACCGGACGCAAAGAAATTGAACCAGAACGCACCCATAGTCTGTTAATTTCATTCTGCAACTCTGCTTCCTTCTGAGAACTGGGGGCAGAGTTGGCCTTCTTCAGCTGTGCGGTCTGCCGTTCAGCCTCTTTCTTGACACGCTGTAACTCTTCGTCCAACTTCTGTGCCTCCGCCTCTTTCTTCTTCAGCCCATGCGCCTTCTCCATCGCATAGCTGCGAACCTACCATGCAGATTCAGCAAGACGTCAAAGGGCCGTAGCAAAAAACAACGAACATCATGGAAGCGCGTCTTCTCGGTGTCTGCGCGGTGCTTCCATTCCGACAGCTCTCTGTCCAAAGCTGCAATCTTCTTGTTCGCATCATCGAGAGCCTTCCGGTAAACGACGGTTTCTTTCTCAAGGTCCCCCTAAAACGGTTCGCTTGTTCTCACAATGTGGAACTGGGAGGACAAGGTCGCTTACCACTTGCGCGTTGAGACCTTTCTCGCTTTCCACGAGCCGCTCGATGACTTTGGCTTGCTTCTCGATATTTCTCACAACGTTCTTGCGTTCCGAGTCAATAGCCTCTTTCTCTCGCATGGCGGCGAAGAATTTGTTGTCCGACTTGGCTTTCTGAAACATAACTTAGTACAGCAAGGTGGAAAACGAGGTGTATCCCTACATCATGGCCGATCTTCGTCAAGCGCTCTTCCATCGCAATCAAGTCAAATACTTTGCTTTTCACTTGTCGGTCTAGCGCTTCCCATGAGGACGACAGCTTGTCGAGCTCAGCATAGATAGTAGCCTCGGTCTGATGACATTCCGGCACATTGAGCCGGCAATGCCCAAAACGACTAGAGTAGTACTCACCTCCCTAAGTTGCGTGGTCACTAACCGCGACTTCCGAAGCTCCTCCTCTTTCTGCTGAAGCTGTTCAGCCAAGCGTCGCTCATCAGGTGGCAGAGTCGACTGGTCTCCGAGCACCGACCGGTATTGCTCAAGCTCTTTCAACGCTTCCGTTAGCCGCTGGCGGGCGTCCGCTTCGGCTTGTACGTGTAGCGCTACGTCCGGATGGTCTGTCTGAAGGGATGCGAGCGACTGTTCGAGTGGGGCCACCTTCGACTCCGCCGTTCTGCAATCCATCAATGATCAAAATAGGCTGAAACTGAAGAGCTCGGCTTACTCGAGTCTCTTTTTTAGATCACGGATGTACTGTATATCGTCCACCTTGCCTTTAAAGAAATACGTCATGAGGTCCTCATCCCCTTCCTGCGCCGCGATGCGTGCTTTATGTCTTCTGACCTCAGACTCTAGAACATTGATCCTCTCCTATTGGATACAGCTCGTAAATGATCAGGAACACCATATATAAGACGACGCACAGATCGGGATTCGGCGAGCGTCTTGAGCTCCTGCAACGACGTCGTCTTCAGACTGTCCCGCTGCTTGCGCTCTTGTAGTTCTGCTCCCTGCTGCTCTCGTAGATCACGGAGGCGTAAATTATCACTATCTCGTTTCGCCAACATGGCTTTAAGTTCCTGATTGGCCTGATTTGCCGCTGTCTGTTTCCTTGAGTGAGACGAGTGGAAATGGACGAATGTGACAACCATACCCGTGTTTCCTCTTCGAACTCTTTCCGTGTCGATTTCAAGCTGTCCAGCTCTTCTTTCAACTTCTCCAGTGGGGCATTGACCTCGTTGACAGTACTTTCCAACCAAGATGCGTGCTCCAATAAGATTTTATAATGGGCTGTTTCAGCGACACGCTCTGCTGACGGGGATTTCAACTGCAAATCACGAAGGAAAGTCAGTTAGCATTACGGAAAAACAACTATATGACGCACCTCAATTTTGAGGGAGACGATCTCCTCAGTTAGGCGTGCATTCTCCCGCTCCAAATCCGAGACACGCTCTTGTTGGACCTTAACATCATTTCGAAGCCCTTCTAATTCTTCTGGTGTATGATTATGACCATTTATCGGTGGACCCTGCAAGTGACTTACTGGTAAACCACTTTAAACCCTTCCCATCAAGGTGACGAACCACTCACTGGAGATGATGAAGATTGGGGCTGGGGAGCCTCGGTTTCAGCACTAGGTTCAGACTTCGTCACAGGTGCTCGAGCCTGCATAGCAATAACCGTGCTACTCTGTAAACGATCGAGCCGACTCTCTGCCGCTGATAGATCTTCGCGATACTTTTGCTTCTCAGCTTCCAGATCGCGCAGCTGAGTTCGAATCAAAGCCATCTCTGACCGAAGAGCCGTGCACTGCCTGTAATTAAGACTTCGCTCACGGCAGGCAAGATAGAACTCACCTCAGTCTGCGACTTCTGGCTTCGCTGGTATGCCTCATCATGCAGAGCTGCTACAGCTGACTTCTCACCCAACTTCATGAAACTCGTTACTAGCCGCTGAGTTGTGTGCATATTCTGCTCCAACGCAGCTTTCAGGCCGTGTTCTCCCGAGACGTGCTGTGACAAGTCGAAAAGGTCTATCATATGATCAGTCAGATGCTCTCTATCAAGAAGTACAGCGCACCATGGGTGGGGACTTCCACGGCCGGCAGCTGATCTGGGGGTGCCAACGTCCGTATTGTATCCACCAACTAAAGCCCAAGGGCGTCAGTATCCTAGGCGCGAAGGCTGTATGGGAGATGATTACCTGTTCCCAGCAAGCAGCGATGGCAACCAAACCTGCCTCACAAGTGGTTTTACGCTGCTCTAGTTGTGCTATGCGAGCTTGGCTCCGTTCATTCTCTCGCGAGTAATGTTTCATTCGACGGAAGATGGCTTCCTTGCGAAAGAGCTAGTAGCAAAGCAATATGAAGAAATAAACTCGACAGTGTATACTCCATGTCTTTACCTCCAGATTCCCAACGTCCGTTGGCTCCTCTGGTGATTCTGCGTTCGTACCATTGACGTCTGGACTCCCGCCTATACCGGTCAGTGCCCGCTTTTTCGCCTGAGAAAGTTCCCCGTCGTCAACAAACGGCCTCTTTCTCGACTCCATGGCCCGAGCAGGAGGGATAAAAAGCAGGAATAAGACGCGACAAGGATTACAACTTCAAAAGCAGGGATTATTGGAGGGAACGACAGCCGTTTGAAACTCCGCCATGCATTCTGCCACCAGGAGGTCACCGTGACCTTAAGTACCCATCCTCGGTTCGTCGTACTGAAGCTACAGCGTAAGAACTTCTATATCATGTTTCCTCGCTGTAGCCTCGCTGAACTCTTTATCGCTGACCTGAGGATAACTGCAGGGGTATCTAGCCGACATGGTTTGCGCGGCTTATGAGGTCGCCTGTCCGATCATTCGTTTTTTATGACTGGGGGCCGCTAATCGCAAGTCCATTAGTGGAGGACCACAAGGAGTTACCTTTCGAATGGTTCCATTCATCGCTGCCATCCCCATCCGTACTGCCATGAATGTGCGGATCTCGAACTTCATCTTCGCCATTTTCCTTTCCAATAAACAGACGAAGGTATATTTGTATTGGCGGTCGACCCCCGTATCCATTGGTTTCCTTTCGCACAGCTGGAGTTGATTCAACAGATAGTTGATCATCGATCGCCACGGTCGCCCCTATTCTCGCACCCATGAAGGCGGGTCGTTCCGAGATAATACCTGCTGCTCAAAATACGCCTTTCCGACGGCGGATAGCGACAAGGCTGCCAATTTCCGTGGAGTCCTTTCGGCGACAAAGCTTCCTCTTTCACTCGTACACGATATTTATACAACAGCGAACAGTGTCGCAACTCGCCCGTCCATGATTACTGGATCTTCAGCCTGATCGCGCGTCCTATCTCGTTCAGCTCCACAATTTCACAGTCTGCAATGTCACCGTTGCCAATTTGGGTTTCCACGCAGGTAAAGTCCATCGGCTGAGGTATCGCGGGAGTTTCGTTAGCAATGGGTAGTTCGCTGCGACTCTAACGTAGGCAGCCTCACCTTGTCAAGGACCGTCATCGGTTGGTCTGTCAAAAAAAAACGTCGGTACGAGGTCAGATTGTTTAAAGCGGTAACAATGCAGAACACATACGCCACACGGCAGTGTTATACATAATCCCCTGCCCAGCATTGGCAATGAATGCACGCAGGGTCGATACGTCGGGCTTGTCATCCGAACCATTGTGTGCGACGACGACGAGATATGCATTACCAGGATCGCGCAAAGCTTCGTCGCCTTCAAACCCTCCTCCGCCCATCGGGATGAAAGCCTGGTTGGTGAAAGGATGGCGCTCTAATACTTTGAGGTCCATGTAGCCATTGGTTACATCCGACGGCTTGCATCTATACACGGACAATCCTGTCGTATCGCCTGAGTCGGGAGGGTACGACGACTTCAGCAGAGCTAGCTTATGGAATTTGCTTGCCGTGCCCATATTCGCAGGAGTGATCTTCACCCCTCGCGGGGCAGAGGCATGATCTCCATAGGCTTGAATGACCTGCCCAAAGGGAGCAAATGCCTCTGCCGTGAGGGGTAACACTGGGACGGTTGTGGTAGGTCCAGACGCAGTGGTAGTTTTGGTGAAGGGTGGGGCAACGTCACTCGATGGGTTGGTCTCTACTTCGCTCTCGGAACCTAGAACGCCCGGAGCTGTGCTCAGCACCCCGTCGGCTCGCGTTCCCACTATTCTCACTCGCTTGATTCCACCATCTGGGTGTATCGTCACTCTCACATGCGTGTACTCCACCCCCTGACCACCCTCGAGTTGGAAGAAGTGGCGTCGATGCGGGCCAAGCTTCGTCCGTGGCAAAATCGACGTCCACTGGGCACTATCGCTGTCGGGGACGTCATCTGCACTTTGAAGTGCGTGCAGTTCGATACTTTCCGGGAAGTTGCCTTTGAAGTGGTTGGTATCAATTTCTACGGTGCTGAGCATCGCTTGCGTTCCCCTGAAGCCAAGCATCAGCACATGGATAGGTGATGACATGAAGAAACTGCACAGTTTAATGATAACCCAATCTTTGTGATCCTTTTGGCGGCTTCTCTTCGTCTCCCACCCATCTCCCATATCTTTCCCTAAACAGTGAAATTGGGAGTCAGAACCGAACGTCTTGACACTCGTGCACTGTCGTATATCAGCATACCTCTTCCGGGGAGAATAAGGTTGGAGCCAGCACCAAAGTGCTGGTCGGACATGAACACAACTCGACCTCCGGCGAAGACATGAGCAACATCAAAAGGTTCTGCCGGGTCAGCCGGATGGACGGGCGCAACATATCCATAAGTCCGAAAGCGAGCCTGCGCACGACCAATCAATGAGTGCGGGTATCGGTGAAACAGTAGAGAACCTCACAATACCGCCGTCTGGGTACATATTTAGTTTCACATAATTGAACCTCGAAGTCTCAGGTATGGTGAACAAGTGCCGGGATGACGGTCCAAGGGGAACCCCGGGAAGGATCTCTGTCCACTGAAATCGCTATGGATCATTCACCGCCAGGAACAGGGCTCGAGGAAGAGGTACCTCTGCATCACCTGGTGCTCCTACCTCCGTCGATGATAACACTGCTTCGACAGAGACCTCCGGCGCTTCATTGCCTTCCAAACAACCGACACCTAAGCATCGCAGTTGAATCGCAGGGGTTGTCACACACCGTTAAAGTGGCTCGTATCGATGTCAAACCCGACAAGCGTGCCCGTGGTCCCGAGCTTGATGATACACCTGATGTGTGTCAATATAGATAAGACCGCAGCCGACAAGTCAATGTCTACCAGTCTGAGGAAGGATTGTGCCTCCTGGTCTCCCAGCCACTGTATAGCGCACCGTTTGGGCCGAATTGTCCCGTGAGCTTGGGTGCTGGCTGCCACGTCCATTAACTCAATTATGGAATGAATGATACCCTATCGAGCATTCACACCTCTACCCGAAGCAGATGAAACGCCTCCGCAAAGAACTCATCAGAGACTGCTACCACTTTGCCCCCCAGCGCAACACTGGATAACTCTCCAGATAAGGATTGCAGCAATCAGTGACGGTCACCTCAGAGCATTACGGCATTGATTACTTACCTGTGGTGCTTGAGAAAACCTCAGCAAATTTCTCCAAGGGAATGGACTCGTAACCCATGTTGTTTATTCTTATCCGATCGCGAAAAGCAGGACGAGTGTCTTTGTATAACGGGTGGCGTTCTTTACATTCAATCACCGCAATCAATACTGATGCGAGGCCTCACGAGTCTCTAACTTCTCTTTAGGAGGAACGACTGTCTTCCTTCTCTACGGTCTGTCTACGGGAGACCGAAGTGTCTCCAGTTTCAGGTATGTGTTTGATCCTCAGACGGTCTCGTTGTAGAACCATGCCATGGTCTTGAACCTCGCCGATCATGACTTCTCCCCAAGCTACGTTCGAATATTACAATTACCGTGTCACGAAGGTCCCGACTTTTCGCGGCCAAGATACGTCCGGGATGGGATAACTCGTGTCCCCGATGTAATGTGCTCGTGTCACAGAAGCTGCCCTCTAGTGATTCGGCCCATGGAAGTGATATATAAGGGCACGTTGATAACTGTGGGTTTTAGGTGCAATGTCATTGTTGTGATGCAGCGATCCACTCGTAATGGTAGGATTCCTTCATCACAACACTAGCATCTACTTGCACTTCAGTCCTCGACACCATGATCCGATTCATACTTTCTTCTAGGGAACAGAGTGGGCGCGTTCCAGGTGTTGCTGAGTTCTTTGCGCTGCTAACGACAACGATAATGCATGTCTTGATCGCGGCAGACGTACTGACGGTTCCACGACTTCCATTGGTGCTCGATGGAAGCTCGGTTCAGGCACACAACCATCCCGCGTTTAAAAGGATGTCAGTTGCAGGTATCTGACGTGTCCCCTCTCCCATCTTACTGCCAAGATGCGCCTCGTCGTCGCGGCGTTGTGCGCCTTGGCCACACACGCTCAGTCATCTCTAATCATCGATGGTATAGAATCGGCCCTTGGGGGACACAGTGGTTTCGGCCTTTTCCTCTCTCTTATCGAAGCTATTCCACCTGACGATGTCCTCAACTTTGTCACCTTGTTAAGTGGCAACCTCACGTTGGCCATTCCCGAGTAAGCAACCTTCCGTTCCCCTTTTACTGATTCTCATAGTTTTTGTTCAGTACTGGTAGGTCCTAGTAATTAATAGTTGCCTCTCTAAATGGGGTCTCAGTCATCGTCATCTGCAGCACCAACCAGCGTGGTGTCGCAGCTCCTGAACGATCCGCCCAGCATCATTCCCGTATTATCATACCATCTCATGAGGGGTTCCGTGACAAACACTTCAATTGCCACCTCTCCCGAGCATAGCATCGTTCATACGGCACTCACAGACCCCTCCATGGTATTGCTCGAGAACAATGGATCTCAAGTGTTGGTGCTGACCAAGGAATCCGATGGATTCGTGCATATTCTCAACCAACCGTGCGCGTTGTCGGTCTATGTCTTTTGCTCTTTTCATCATGCTCGCGTAGAACGGATGTAGTTTTGACCCGTCAAGACGATATCAGCATACTTGACGACACCTACGCTTGGTCCATCATAAACCAAATGCTGGTGGTGCCTTTGAAAATGTCAGAAACTTTACCCAACCACAATCTCAATACATTCCTGCAAAGCGTTGCTATCGCCGGTATACAAGAGCCGCTTGAAAATATCCCCGGTGTAACACTCTTTGTCCCGCAAGGTGAGTATATGATTTCCGTTGCGTGATTCGGGACTAATCTTTCGTCATGGATAGACTCCGCATTTTCTTCTGCACAGTCGATCCTCAGTCATCTGGACAACACAGAATTAGCCTCGGTTCTGCGTGGCCATGTCAGTTACATCAGCCAGCCATAAACGCGGTCTGATACAACTTCCAATCAAGGTCATGAATGGCACCTTCTACTCACCTCAGTTGTGGGGCGGAGAGACACAGGTCAATCTCGCTGATCACGTCCTCACTACCACAGGGAATAAGGTATCGTTGCAGGGCGGCAACGCAGCCAACATCATTACGTCCGACATCTTGTTACAGAATGGAGTAGTTCATATCATCGACACCGTTCTTCTCCTCGACAGGGTAAAGAGTTCAGCCACTAGACCGCCTCCAACGAGTGGATGGACGGTGACTTTCATTGTTCTTGCATGTTATTCTATGACATAGTATGGTTTCTTCTGTTTTCTAACTCGCCATCGTTCGCCGCATTCTGTTCACCTGCCAGCACCCTGTTCACATTCTTGCACTTGCATTTCCGCCATGCGACTATTTTGCTAGTAATACCGTTACCCCCTCCGGCCTCGCCACTAGAGCCCAGGGTTGTACTCAGTAGCCGCCCAGGTTCTGGACAATTGTTTATGCTGGGCTCGTAGTAAGGTGGTTTTACTCACAAGCTAGCCGCGCATATACGGGGGTCAGGTGGAAGTGTATATCCCAGTTGGTATTCGACGGAATATCTTGTCAAGGGTATCCACAGTGTCGGGCGTGGTATGCCAGAGCTCAAATGGGCATTGTCCTCGGCCCTGGCGATGATAAGCAGGGCAGAGAAGTGGTGACAAGACAAGCTGGGAGCCCCAGTCCCCAAAATTTGTGGCGAGAAAACCTACCCATTTGTGTCGTCGAGAACGCAAAAGAAAACCCAGATGGAGAGACTTTGTCCGTGGCCGACGATCGGTCGGTCCCGTAAAAAGAAACACGGGTCAGCGATGTCGATGGGGAACATTCAAAGTTTCATCCTACTGAAATATTCGTCAGTCTTTCTAGCATTGGCGCCCAATAGTTCTCGAGAGCCTGATTTTGGGCCTTGGCCTCTCATCCTGGAATGAAGCTCTCACTGAGACCCTATCCTGACTGCGGATGCCGTGAAAATCTTGCAATAGAACGATCTGCACTCACCTTTGGCGGGGCACTACAGGGCTTCTAGGTCGAACTTAGTGCTGTGGTTCTTGCCTGAAGGTTCACGGCGCAAAGTTCCTTCATGTCTAGAAGACGGGACTTACACTTGTACATTCTTCCGCGGGACACGGTATGCGTATGTGCGTAACATATCACCATCCTTTCCGCGGCATCTGAACATTTTTGTGAGAAAATTTTAACAGAGAAAGAGGACATTGCTCTCACGTTGGCCTGTATTGCAACCATACCTGCATGATGCATGATGGCACACCTACCTACTGGGTATCGAAAAGAATCAGATAAAACTTCCAAGCTCCAGCTCGGTGGCATTCTCCCTGCTAAGGGTTCCTCTTGGGTTCTTCGCTGTTCCTCAGCGCTGTCAAAAATATCTACAAGACGGCGTTCTCCGACAGCCTCAAGGCCGGGTGCCCTCTCTATTTAAACCTCTGCCTTGCAACGGCAGAACTGCAGAGCATTGCATAGGAAGGTTCGGCGCAAACGGCAGCCCTTCTTGGTGCCACCACCGTTGTTCGACTGTTGTCCTTACAGAAAGGCAGGTTCGGGGGTGGCTGCAGTGCGGATATACCTCGAATATACTACGTCGACTGCGGCGGCCACCAAGAGACCAGTGTTTAGGACAGCCGCTCTGCCAGAGCCAGGTGACGTTGAAGATAGGTTCCTGTGGCGTTGATGGTATGTCCGCACCCACTCAGTCGGTACCGTCCTAATTTGAACGTTTATGGTGGCGCCCCTTCCAGCAGTGGAGCACTTTATGAGTCAGGAGGTCGCCTTCAACGTGCTCAAGGTAGATCCTGCTTCGATGTCATCTTCGAAATCTGTTGGACCTCCTCATCGCGCGTCGTTACCACTATCTAGGACCTACTGAGCCGGACCGCATGCAAGTATGTTTTCATTCTCTGACAAGATCGGGACTTGTAGAGGTTGCCGCTGAGCTATACCAGCGCCAAGTACCGCAAAGTTGTGCGTTAATATCAGCTGATCGAGGGGATATATAAAGGAGGGGAGGTAAAGACTGTTCGACACTCCACAATGCAATTTTCCAGCTTCGCCCTCGCAACATTTTGCGCCTCTATCGTCCATGCACAATCAACAACAGTGATAGACGACTTTGAGGCGGCACTCATAGGCGATAGCGCATTCGACTTGTTTTTGTCCCTGGTCGAAGGCATTCCTGCCGATCGTGTCTCCGAGTTTTCCAGTTTGCTGACATCCAACCACACTCTGGCTATCCCCAAGTATTACCTGCTGTTTCTTCATTCTCGTTCGTCGCTCACCACCTTCCTTCCAGGCATGGTGCGTTCGAGCGCCGGCTGTTTGCGTCTTTATCTTAATCTGATAGGTAAAATGCATCTGCAGCACCCCATGGTAGGGTGTCACAGGTTTTGGGCGATCCATCAGGCATCATTCCCCTTTTATCATACCACTTTGTAAGGTTACCCGTAAGCCACACCTCAGTTGCCTCATCCGCCAACCACATCATCATCCCCACGGCCCTCACCGACTTCTCCACGGTATTTCTTGAGCCCGACCAATCGCAAGTGCTGGTATTGTCAAAGGAGCTCGACGGAACTATACACGTTCTAAACCAACCGTGTGCACGATTTCCCCGTGGTTTTTTCAGCTCGCTGATGATATCCTTATAGAACAGACGTAGTTTTGACACCTCAAGATGATATGGTTATACTAGACGACACTTATACCTGGTCGACCACAAGTGATATGTTAGTGGTTCCTACAACGTTCTCGAAGACAATGCCCAGCAGCAACATCTCCACGTTTACGGAGATCGCGTCCGCCGTCGGCATTGTCGATGCGTTGGAAACACTAAGTGGCCTGACGCTCTTTGTTCCCCAAGGTGAGCAATCAGGTCGCTGTTACAATCTCGCTGCCGACTTTCATCATGGCTAGACGAAGCATTTTCTTCGGTCGAGTCGACATTAAGACATCTCAACAGCCTTGAGCTAGCTTCAGTTCTGAGTGGTCATGTAAGTGCCCGTTTTAGAGCAAATCTAAATCCTTCACTTACGCATACACTTATCCTCCCGCAGGTCGTCAACAGCACGCTGTACTCGCCCCAGCTTACGGCTGGGGTAACACAAGCAAATTTTGCCGGACAGATGCTGTCGACCGATGGCATTACCGTGTCCTTGGAGGGCGGTAACACAGCCAACATCTTGACCTCCGATGTCTTGCTCCAAAATGGAGTGGTCCACATAATCGACAACGTTCTTCTACCTGACATCGTGAAGAGTGCACCGGTCAGTTCGCTTTCCGTCGGTCCGTGGGTGGTAGCCTCCCTTGCTCTTGCCATGGGTGGGATTCTCGCAGTTGTAATTGCATGCTGTCGAGTAAGAGGAGCCCGAAGTATGTCTCCTAGTGGCTGGAAGTTTGAATCTACGTCATACATACGGCTGACATAACACGTTCATTGTCCTCCCCTCGGTGCATTCTTTGTCCCCCGAAGAAGAGAGTTGCCGGTTGCTTGAGTAAGTCGGGCGGATATTAAACAATGCCACTTATCATTGGTTCTCCGGATGTGCTCCGCTCTGGGGTAAATAGCTTGGAGTAGTCAATCCGCAGGACTGAACTATGGAAAGGCACGGAATTGTAGAGGGAAAGATTAGTAAGATGTTCGGCGTGAGGCCTGAAGCCGCAGGTCCACTTCTCGTTGATGTCGGTTCCGGTGCAAAAGTGATCCACAGTGACGGACATACCGCCGACAAGAACGGGATACATAGCAGCGTTCCTGCAGCCCCGTTGCTTCAAATCATCAGTAAGACCATTAGGTTAGAATCACCATGAGGGAAGGAGGCCGTTCCATTCCGCCGGCGCTTGGATATTTGCATAATCGACCAAGTGAGCTATGCCTTGGATATCGCAGGGCGGCCCGACATGCGACTCACGACGGCGCTGAAACTAAGATGGGGCAAGGCATCATGAAAAGATATCACTGTTGGCACTCACCAGAAATGTCACGCGCCGACTACAACCAAACGAAGCCGCCCAAAAGGTGTTGCCGTCGTCTGTAACGCTTTGTATCCTTGAAAAGGCTGTGTTTGGAAGGAGACAATGGGCGCATCACATGGAGGCCCAAGCATCATGTTGCCACATATTTACGTGGTTCAATATTGTTTCACTGAAAGCTGCCCCCTCTGAGTAACAGCCACAAGCGGGCTGTATATGTCCACCGGGGGTCGTCTTGTGATTGTCCACTCGCGGTCATCCACCCATCCACCCCGCCCGCATGGCTTTCGAAACCACCAGCTTAGCATATTTAAGAAGGACGACACCGACTGCGGGACTTGACTCAATCAACGCAGCATTTTCTGACTAGAAATCGTTCGTTCAGCCGTTTTCTTCCTAGCGCCGGATTACTGACCTCCGGTGTAGTTCTTCCCGACATGTCGCAACCCGGGCCTCATTACCAAATCGAAATCGTTCAATTTTGGCGAGGCGAAGATGCCAATGGCAGACCGAACCCTCTTGACTGGGTGATTCACATTCGAACGTCGCCACAAAAAGGCAATACTTTCATGATCGTCGGCGACACCGACTCCTTCGACCTCGCCTATGTTCGAGACACCCCTTACGACCCCGACTTGTGGAGAGGATCTTTCGTCGTTGGCACCGTGTCCGCAGACCTATTGCAGCACATGGAGGTAACACTCGCTCGGGTCCCAGTCGTACGGCACAGCCAAGAATGGAACTGCCAGACGTGGGTTTGGGAGGGGATACGGAGGTTGCGGAGAAAGGGGTTCAACATCGATGTCCACGTCAACGAGTTCTCCCTACAGACCGCTATGGTTTGTCTTTTGGAGGCATGGGAGATGGGAGAGATATAGAAAAGAATATCTCTTGACGACGTTCGTCTACGGATGGAGACAGAAACCAAAACATGTTTTATAGAATCCACGCTGGACGTGTATGGAGACACGCGTATGTACTGAAAAGCACCCATGTTTAGACTATGACTTTACTGCAAAAAGTAGCTAGCCCCTACCATAATCCAATTTCTCGTTTTGTACGCGCTCTGGCATCATTGTATGCACTGCCGCAAAGGGGAGCTTTTGGGCGCCACCATTCTCATGCCATGCTCAGCCAAGCGATGAGAATCCAGGAGCGGCAAGAAGGCGGTCTGAGCGCTCCGATGAGGCTGGCTATTCCTGTTGCGGGATTCGCAGAAGGCGACCCAGCTTATTTCCGAAAAGAGGCTGATTATAGATGATTCTTAAATTATCTGATAACAAGTCTTATTTATCAGCGAATACAGGATTCGACATAAGTGGTGAACTCACATCGAGGGTCCGAACATAGCTCACGTACGACCAATTACAACCCTTTTCTTGCCCCATGGATCGGTCCAGCTCTCGGTCGTTCGCAGGCCGCCCCTCTTGCGCAAGATGCTCTCAACAGCTTCTGCTTGACCTTGCCCAACTTCCAAAGCTACGATCGCGCCATCACGTAAGATGCCCTGTTGGCCAATAAGTTGTGCGATACGCTCATAGAAGGACAGGCCGTTGTGCTCCTTGGCGCCAGGCGGGTCACCCAGGAGAGCTATAGGATCCTCGTAGTCCTTGACAGATGGCGGGAGTTCATCGTATTCATGCTGGGGTATGTAAGGAGGATTTGATGTGACCACGTCAAAGGGCGGATCCAATTCCTTCAGAAGACCTGGATCGTAGATGTCACCAAGAACCGGTATAAAAGTATTCCTTGGGTTATCGAAGGCATGATCAGAGGCTGGGATATTGCATCGAGCGGCGTTGTCGGTCGCCAGCCGAATAGCATCTGGCGATATGTCCACACCAAACGCACGAGTACTGCCAGGTGGCCATAAGTGACATAAGAGTAGAGGGATACACCCTGAGCCGGTGCAAAGATCCAAAACGGAGATAGGTCGATTTGCCATTGGTGAGATCGTGCTGGCGAGACGCAGTGCCCAATCCTCGGTTTCAGGTCGAGGAATTAGCGTGGGGGGACGGCTCAGAAGGTCTAAGGAACCGAATGGTGTCGTTCCTGGGCACACACGTCCGGTCAAGGGTGTTCATTAGTTAAACTTGAGACGCACCCAAGATATATTGCAAGGGTTCTCCTTGCAGTCTGCGCTCCAACATCGTGGGTAGGTCAGTGGGAGAAGCGGAAGCGGCATGCGCTTGTTTCATCCATTTCAGCTCCAGCTTCGCACTTTCTCGTCCGAGAACGAGGGCTAGCCTAGCGAAAAGCTGTCTCACAGGCTCAGGACGCATGGGAGATTGGAGGCTGTCACCACACAACAACCGCAGTTTCCCTGTCAAAAGCGAACCCAGCTAAAATTCTTCGTGAAGATGGGTGTTGCCTTAGGTAAATTGGCGGGTCTATCTTGACATAACAGCTCTTGCTCGGAGGAGGCGTCTTGGGTGCGTTTGTTGGCAGTGCAGATCGTATGACAAGTAGAATAATTGCTGTTGGTGGAAAATTAACCCTGAAAGATCAGGCTGGAAAAGGATATTGGACCAGGTGTTTCCTCGGGTATTCGGTCTTTGCATGTGGGACAGCCGCCGTGCCGACATGCCGGCGCCTATCTATCCTCCGGGCCAGCGCCGTTACGGGCCGCTAATTGAATATTTCTCCCTTTTATGTCTTTTGAGAGCCATTATTTGGGTAGGTTTAATGATGTAAAAAAGGATCAGCTGCTCATCGGTTTGCGGCCGATGTCCTTTCCCTCTCGTCTACTGGTGTCTGTCGTCTCTTGACTCTCTCCTTCCCCTTCACGCTGCATCCATTGGCAGCCCATAAATTCCAAGTATTTGATTATATGCCCTCATGACATTGGCTATGAGCACTTCTCCACTGAGTGGTCCGCACTCTGATATATCCGGGCTCGCGGACTCCTCGACCCCACCGTCAAATGTCCCTCCTGCTTCTAACACATACGTGGATCCAAACCAGATAACCCAGGAACCACCGCAGGCAGGTCCGTCTTCAGCTTCTCAAGGCAGGAGGAAAGTACCCACCAATGGAAAGCGGAGACGTGCTACCACTCCCGAGGAGAGCGGGGACTCGTCTTCACAACAACAACGCAAGAACCGCGATGGTCCAAAGAAAAAGAAGGCCAATCGTGCTTGTGCGCATTGCCAGAAAGCACACCTGACTTGCGACGATTGTAAGTTACACACTGCCGATCCTTTGATCCGCCTCTAAGCTCACTCAACCGTAGCCCGGCCCTGTCAACGATGTATAAAGCGTGGCATTGCTAATAGCTGTACGGAGGGTCACAGGAAGAAGGCTAAATATTTATTGGACGATGACGAGCTCGGTATGCCTTTCCGCTATCTCCTCGACCTCCCATTAATGATCACGTGCGCAAAAAGAGAGATTGAAAAGCCAAGCCGGCCCTGAGAAGAGTTCAGAACCAATACAAGCGCCGCCCCTGCCAACGTGTAAGCTTGTAGCAGCTTCGACTTGTACCTCAGATGCTCACCCACTATTCCAACGCAGCTGAACCCTTCCAAGCCAACGATCCTCTCTTCAACGTGACCTTTGACCCGAACTTCACCTTTGGGTCAGAAGCAGCGAACTTGGAATACTCCATTCTCTCGGCCATTCTAGGCAATCCCAGTCCTCCAGACTCGGGAACTGCGCCGTCCCCTCCACAACCTCACTACACCCAAAATGTTACCAGTTCCGCGTGGTCGCCTGAGCCACTACCGTCTCAGTACGGCCAGAATTCAGCGGCCGGCGAGTTTGGTCCGCCATTTGGCGAACAAACGCAGCTAGCAATACAGCCGTCGGAGACCACGCTACCCTCACGCACCTCGCCCACCTACATGTCTAGCTATTCTCCAACACAGGTCCAGCCACTACAGGACTCCTTACCAGAGCTACAATATCCCGCTAATTACCGCGAAGGTCAACAACAGTCAACCGCGTCTCACCCACTGCAG
Organism: Leucogyrophana mollusca; assembly: GCA_021014945.1. Classification (NCBI taxonomy): domain Eukaryota; kingdom Fungi; phylum Basidiomycota; class Agaricomycetes; order Boletales; genus Leucogyrophana; species Leucogyrophana mollusca. Next base: position 68,737 of record MU266337.1, read on the forward strand.
CCCCGTTATCCCCGCAGTGCCATAAACCCAGGTTTCACTCGGGCTCAATCAAAAGAGGCTGGCCCTCACTCCCTTGTATCTTCCTCGTCATCGCGCCCATCACCTACACCATCAAGTTCTGTGCATCCCAACCCCGGCGACCTGCCCTCTGTCAGTCGCGTAATCCATCGTTGTCCGTGTCCCGTTTGACTTTCTGTTGACAGACCCTCAATGTGACGGCACCGTATGATTACACGGAAGGCTATCATTTTTTGATGAAACATCTCCCGACTCGGTGCGTATATTAGCTGCGTAGACGGCGAGTGAGTGGCCTATGGGGTCGAACTCTAATTACGTTTTGGGCTTCTCCTTGCTGTCTTTCTTTTGGGGATGACAGTTTTGAGAAAAACGACATCCTGCGCATCGTCCGTGCGCTTGCCATCTTCCGGCCGTCACTCATTGCGCTGCAAATGCCAATGACAGACGAGGATGAAGTGTTTGTGGAGAGATGTTTCCAGAGGTCTTTACTGGTGCGTGCATACCACTGAATGCAGACTGGACTCGGGGTTAAAGAAACCATGCATTAGGAACTCGAGAAGCTCATATCCTACAGCGGCACTCCGACTGTTGTCTGGAGAAGAACTGGAGAGATCTGTCTCGTCGCGCCTGAGTTTTGTATGCTGACGGAATGGCCCTTGGAGGAACTGGTCGGACGGCGAAAATACATCTACGAGGCAAGTCAGGTGTGAGTATATCACAGCGTTCTTTCTCTTTGACCCCACATTTCCCAGCTATTCGAGAACCAATCAGTTGTTGAATACTGGGAGAACTTTGCCTCGCATGCTTTCGAAAACACGACGAAATCGGTATATTCTCACTGTGTTCTGCTCAAGCCCTCTGGTGCCCCTATGCCCGCGACGTTTTGCTTTTCAATACGAAGGGATATCTTCGACCTCCCTAGCATCGTTATTGGCAAGTTGTCCGAAATCCCCGATGTCTCCGCCGCTGACGAGAATTCTTCACTGTCCAGGTCAATGGTTACCCCTTTTATGATCATCATCCGTTATTTATCGCTGACCCTTTTACATGGATGTGGTTCTGTACTTTATGAGTCGATTATCTGGCATTGGATATTCTTTTTTCGCATGCATGCAGTTGGACACTGCAACTTCAAACAATACATGGATTCACATCGATGTCTTTGAAGGCTGGCCCCTATGCCATCCATGCATCGCGTTGTACTTTACCACAGGTTTGACATAGACTAATACCCTAGAGGCCCGCTATAAGGTTTCCGGCCACACCTACTATAGAGCCCCTCGGGGCAGCCACGATCTCGAGGCAAAGGGATATGCACGCATGTAAAAAGTCCTAAAACAACCCAACAAGAAGCATAGAAGCATCCACGATGCAATCAGGCAGTTCTCGTGTTCTCGCGGACGTCACCGATCGAAATTTCACGAGCAACTACTGCAGGAACTTGAGCCCTGTGTCCAGGGTACTTGTCCACTGCTATGTGGTCGGCTGGGTAGTCGTTCCACCCTTACCCTCCAGGAGACCTCCCGAGGAAAAACCATGGAGACTGAGAGCATTCGGAAGACATCAAAACGAATATAATTGAACTGGATCCAAGTCGGAGCACCATGGATACCATTCCTAACCCCTTTCATGTTGTCAAATCGTCTGCGCATTATGAGCGCACCGAGGTCAGGAAGCTTACGAGAGAAAAAGCAAACATGGCAGCAAAAAATGACAGTAAAAATAACACTGTTGAAACTTATCTCAGTCTACGTTCAGCCAGCCTTTAGCTTTTCGAATTTTCGTCAATCATGACCACGAAGTGTTTGTTGTCCTCTAGAATGGGCCCGGAGTGAAGAAATGATGAATGACGGAAAGTAATCTCTTTGGTTGAGATCGAGCTAAAACATTAATCAAGATTAAAACGTCTATTCCCATGTAGTTTGGGAGTTGACGGTGATATGGAGGGCATCCGCGACGAACTCAGGTAGAGCAATAGTCTCGCAACAATATGGGATGTAAAACCTGAACCTGGTCATCAGCGCACTTTTAACCGTAAGTCCGAAGAGGCTAAGAACGTACACAAGAAAGGATACAACAACAACGTCATGCGCTCGGCCGTCCTGATTAATCCCAGGTGGTAAGTACACGGTCAGCATCTGTCCAAGCACTGGGGGCCTCAAGTAGCGATCGAGAGAGACGATCGCCGGCCAAGCTCGAACGCCCCTGCGAATCCACCGTGGTAGCTTTACTGAATTCAATCTAGGGATGGAACCTCGAGTGGAAAATCGTGAGGGCGGCGCAGCCTGAGCTGGCCACTGCGTTGGCGGGGTCAGAGCTTGTGTGATTTCGGTGGGAATCGCGTGGTCTTTTGACAGGGATCAATATCCTGACTTCTCGGTGGTATTTTGCTTATGAACAATGTTTCAGGCCTGCGACTGTGAAGTCGACCTTAAAGGACGTTGAGGTGCTCTAATGGGTCACTATCTATTCATATTTCTTTTAATACCACCAAGGTTTGCACAGGCGTACTCGTAACAAGGTTTGGACTATTCGGATCCCGGACTCAAGCCCTAGTAGTGCTTCCGCCGCCGGCCCAAGGGTCCTTTATCCCTGACCTGGTCAGGTCACTGGGTTACCTCCCCAACGCTCACCTAGATTCCAGTTCACGACTTTTTCTTCTGCATATCTTCTGATATGTTCAACACACTCTTTGCTGTGTTTTGCGGTGCTGTCGCCGCTTCCTTGTATCTATCGGCTACATGGAGGTCGAAACCGACAGCATCTGCATTACCCTTTCCGCCTGGACCGAGACCAGTTCCCATCCTCGGTAACATACTGCACATCGACACGTCTGAACCATGGTTGACATACGCCCAATGGAAGAAGAAATACGGTCTGTCTATCCAATTATTCTGTATCTGGGTCTCGCTTACTTTGTAGCAGGTGACATCGTATATTCGCGACTGCTCGGCCAGAATTTCGTGATAATCAACTCGGAAAAGGTTGCGAAAGCTCTGATGGATCAGCGCTCTGCCACGTATTCTGAACGACCAGTAATTGCAACAAATAAATTGTCCGAGCGGTGCTATGTCTTGCCGACTCCGTGGAGCTGACGGTTATCATAGGTTCGGGGTCGACTTCAGTACTGTCGCGCTGCCCTATGGCGACGAGTGGAGACTACACCGCAAGCTGTTCCACAATGCCCTACACGCGGAGGCTGCGACCCGCTACCAAGACCTTTATTTGCAGCAGGCTCGCATACTTTTACTTAACATATTTCAAGTACCTACGCAATATGTTGCTCATATACAAGGGTGGGTCATGTTTGATTCGATGTACTGTACGACCTAATTATGGTCACTTGAAAAGCTTCACCGCGTCCATCATAATGGGCCTTACATATGGCTATGATACGGCCCCTCGGGACGACCCTATCGTCAGGTCTGCGGAAGAGCTCGTAGCCTTACTTGCGGAGGCGCTCTCACCCGAGCGAGCGGCCCTATTCACAGCACTTCCCTTCCGTGAGTAACGCGCCGCATGTGCCTTCGGCGAGAGCTAAATATCAACGCCAGTTGAGCGCCTTCCTCCTTGGTTTCCCGGTGCGGGTTTCAAGCGGAAAGCTCTTCATGCACGCAAACTGCTAAACCAGGTCAAGAATGTCCCATTCGATTTCGCTAAGCGCAAACATGTGCGTCTCCTCGCTCAAAATGTTGTAGGTTACAGGCTATCTCACTGGAAATATAGGCGGAAGGCGCAGTTGCTCCGTCCATGGTATCCGATCTTCTGCGTCAAATTGACGGACAGGAAGACATGAGCCGACAAGAAAAGGCTATCAGTGACACAGCTGCTACCGTGTTCCTCGGTGAGGCGCTATATACATTGTCAGTCTTGATATCAGGCATAGCTCACGTCTTATTTCCTAGCGGGTTTTGAAACGGTCAGTTGTCCCGGGCATTAATCAAGAGATGACGACTGAGTAAAACTTTTCGACCGAAGAGTTCGTCCACACTGCACTCCTTCATCCTCGCCATGTTACTCTACCCCGAAGTCCAAGCGCGTGCCCAAGCGGAGATCGATGCCGTTGTAGACAGCGCAAGCCTTCCTAACTTTGGCGACCGACCCTCTTTGCCATACGTCGACGCAGTACTCCGCGAAGCTTTGAGATGGCACCCTACAGTACCTCTGGGTGAGCACTTACCGACATGGATATCTTGTGACCCACTAAATCATGTCTGCGCGTCATCAGGCATACCACACGCGACTTCAAGCGATGACGTGTACGAGGGACACTTCATTCCAAAAGGTTATTTCGTGATTTGCCTCGCCATCCGCTTACTCATTATCCTGGTACGCAGGCTCCTTGGTGATTGCTAACGTCTGGTATGCAACCACATCGCCTCTCGTTTTCTCTGCGAGAACTTATCACTCGTGACTTGTACTTTCTCAGGGCTATGGGTCGGGACGAGGGTAGATACACAGATGTTGATGACTTCGTCCCGGAGCGGCACTTTACCCCTGACGGACGTCTCGTACCTGAACCCATCTCTAGCAATCCGATATTTGGCTACGGTCGAAGGATATGTAAGACGTCCGCTGACTTTTGTTCCATTATTCACCGTCTTGCAGGTCCCGGGAGGTTCGCATCCGAAGGTCTATTGTGGGCAGCGATGGTATCAATACTCGCTACTTTTCGTATCTCGAAGGCAATTGACTCGGAAGGACGTGAGATCGATATAGATGCAAAGTTTACGACTGGGATCGCCGTGTACGTACACTTCTTCACTGCACCCCTTTTTCTCGATTGAACTACGTTCTTGCAGTCAACCGGTGCCATTCCCTTGTACCTTTACTTGTCGGTCGAAAGCGAGGGCGGCCCTTGTTGGTATCGACGACTCATAGGTCCTCGGCAATTACGGCCGAATCGACACAAACATGCAGTGTGCTTGGAAGACCTAAATCACCTCTGCTGGGTAGATGTGTGGCCTGAGGTCATCGCTTTTGTTCTTGCTTTCGCCTTGCTATCAGATCCATAGCCTCGATATTCGTACGATATTGTGAAATAAATCCAGAAGGCCAGCTTCCCTCCAAAAGACTCTATATTATATCTCCACTAGAGTTCCAGTACCGGCGACGAACGAAACGGATACAGTCCATATACTGGAATAATTGTCGAGCGAAATGATCGGCCTACCACCACCCAGCCTCCCATGTTTGGATCCTTCCCTCACACAGCCTCCTGGATGTTCGCGTACTCGCTCTCCACCCCAGGTTCGATAATGCATGCATGGCTGAGAATAAGGACGGATGAAGCGCCGACGAGCCAGAAGAAGGTCATGAATGGGGAGGCGATCCACAAGAGAGGGATGCCGATGACGAAGAGACCGGTGTACAAGGATTTCTGGGTGACAACGTGGTCACCAACCTGCAGCGGGTCTGGGGCGAATTTGTTGATTGCGGCAAAGCCTCCGAAGAGGAAGATGACAGCAAAGATAAGAAGTGGGCTGGTCAATCTAAAAGTGCTGTTTCAGCTGCCTTTCCTTGGGAAATGAGGTTACTGCAACGTACAATGCATAAACCGCAAGGACAGCTACAATGAGGGAGTAGTTCCCGGAGAAGTAACGTGTGTTGTACGATATCCGCTACATCTCCACAGTCGGTGACTTGTTTGCAAAATTGACAGGTAAAGACTCACCGAAACAGCCTGATTCAAGTCTGCTGGTCTTGAGATACGATGGAAATCGAAAAACTCAGTTGGAGGTCGGAGAGCACTCAAACGCGTTTCCTTGGGAGATGTTTGAGATTATTCGTGGCGCCTTGGAAATTTGAGACTCACTCTGAAAGCCTTGATGGTGTCGGTTACTCGCATAAGGGCGTCCATGATGGTACTCGGAGGGTAATTGTGGTGGTATTGAGAGAAGGAATGTGGGGGAAAGACGCAGCGAATATATTGTGTGGTCTATGGCTGCGGTAGTTTTTGATTGAACTTTACACTGCGCACCGCAGCCAAACACGTCTTTGTTGTTGACAAACCCTAGAGCCACGCTTATTGTCCATACACAGTTCCCTCTCCCAACCTCTTTACTATCCTCACGATAGCTCTTAAATATGATCAGGCGCACTCCAACCATGATACCTATGAGCGATTCGGACGTGCAAGACATTAGAACTCTGGTGGCGGAGCAAAACGCGCGATATGAGAAGAAGCAAAAGACTCTTCTGCAGCTGAAGAAGGTCGCAGAACGGCCTCCCCACGAGGACGATCTCCAAAGTCTCATGTTGATAAAGCAACTCGAGTCGGAACATGTGCGAGAGGAAAAGCACAAGCGTCTCGGTATACTCCCAGAACAAACTGCATCAGGCGAGCGTCTGGTTCTGCAATAGCGAAGAACATGGACTAATAGGCAGAACAGGTTCGGGTTCAAGTTAATGCTGGTGGTATACAGATGAAGCAGTGCCTATGCAAATTCAAGAAGGGTAAAGATAGATGCATCAAAGAATAGTTCCTCGATCTCAGGACGGGACTATTCTCCGTGATGGAATGCGTGACGGAAGCCTGCGATGCGCCCAAAGTCAGATCGCTACATAATCTAGGCGTAGTCCAAAACACGTACCATCCAGATCACGGCGGTCGCACAATGTAGCTAAATCGATTCTCTGGAGGTGCAAGCACGTAGTCTTGAGACTCTCCCATAATGTTGACGAAGTCACTCCGCGATTGTCGTTCATGCCCGAGTCGTCGGCGACGCCATCGCTATCTTGAAGCACCAAAGCATCCAATACATGATGCGCAGCCTCATCGTACCTCTGGAGAGTCGGTCAGTCGAAACCAATAAATGCTTGGTTCGGGGTGTGACATACACGCAAATTAATGCAAGATATTCCGAGGTTGAATCTGTTTTAGGGGCACAAGTAAGATGAGCACCGAGGCACCGCATTAGACAATGTGGAAGTACCTGGCACGTATGTAGGCCGGGTTGAGATCGAGCGCCCTGTAGTAGTACTGAAGTGCCTCCTCGGCTTGGCCGTTATTTGCCATAGTTGCACCAACTCTGTTGTAAAGGAGCCAATCCTGAGTAAGTAATTAGTGAAGACCGCCTCACAGCTTGTCGCAGGCGTGATGGACGTACTTCGGGTCGAACTGCCAGCGCTGTCACGAAACAATCTTGGGCCTTCGCATAGTCCTGATGAACAATATCAAGATCTACACGAGAAAAATCGTCAAATACGAGCCAACGCACCTCGGTAGTATTCAGCAACACAGCCAGCGCAACTTGGACGTCGGCATCCACTCCATTCTGATCCGCACTGCGCGCCATTGCCATAAGACAATTTATCAGATGACTGAAGTCGATCGACGATGCGCCCACAGGTCCAGTGGTGTCTGGCATAAATAATTTGACGGTACTCGCGTACTTTTCGTTTCGCATTACCCACTCCCTGATGGCGTTGTAGGTCTCTGATCGATTACTGTCATTTGTGTAGGACACGGCTAGCGCAAGCCATGTAGACAAGTGCATGGGATCAAGATCAACTGCTCGTTGAAGTGCTTGAATTGCCTTTGCCTCGCGCTCGTTCTCTTGCTGTTTGACTCCGAGTTCAAACCACGCGGAAGCATTACTTGGGTCACGCTGCACAGTTGCCTCCAGCTCAAGCACGTTCTACCAAGGCGACATAAATTTCCGGTTCACATAATCCATCGCAGCACACCAGCGTACCTCGTAAAGCCTCTGGATTTGACTCAAGTGGGCTGTGTGGTGATGTGTCCTAGACGAGTCGCCAAGAAGGTACGGATTGTTTGATTGGAACTGGTAGTTAGCGACAGGTTTGATTCCCGCAGTCGTTGCCTCGAAAGAATCCCAATCTTGTTGCATTTCATGCCAGGAGTTCGTGTTTTGCGCTGACGCATCCAGGGGCGCAGCGGGTGAGTAATGTGAATCCCAGTACCGCGCGTAGTCTGCGTTTTCTTGCCGGAAATAGGCTTCATTGGGATCAACATGCTGAGGTGTCGACTCTATGTTTTGTGCCATAGCCTCGTGCGTGAATTGGGTAGGGGTCGCTACGTGAGGTACTGGTTGTTGTGACAGGGCGATAGGTGGGTCCACAGCTCTCCCTTTCCCTTTCACATCTACCTGTTGAGGAGTTGTTAGTGCCGCATCTTTTGCGACGAACGCGTTCTCCTCCGCCACGACCTCGCCGTCTCTGAGCTGCCTCATGAGGCCCATAAATTGACTCTGCGCAAACTTGGGATTCTGTTCGTCCTTGACGGAGTTAATAACTTGTGCTGCCAGACGTGCCATTTCGTCCGTGGGCACTGCGGCCTTCTGATCAGCTTGTTCATGTAGCCCTTCAGTAACTGTGACCACTTCGGCGGGCGACAGAGCGCTAAGCATGGACTCCTGAGACTGAAATTCTTTATCCCACGAAACTTCTAAGTATGAACCATAAGCCTTCGTTGGATTATCTCAGAAAAGAACGCACGGTCGGCCCGCAGAGCTGGCCGCTGGGCTTGCATATGCATTTCCGGCATCATATTCGACATGGGACTCATCCTATAGGGAGCGTATGACGGACTCCAGGGCATTCCACCTAGGTCTCGTGAGCACTAGTGTGAGTACCACACAAACGGAAAGGCTGACCTTGTATGCCGCCACTGAGTGGAGACACTGGACTTTGCAGCCGTTCCTGTTGCGGTTCCATGTGGGCAGGCGATACCTGAGGGGCACCTAATATTTTCGGCTGCTGCTGTAAGAAATCACTTGCCCACCCTGCAAGGGGACTCGGCGCAATGCGTTGCGGGGTTTGGACGGGAGCTTGCGACGGTGTCTGGGGCAGAGCATCGTGCATTGCAGAGAAATCAAAAGGCGGTCGGGCTGATAACTGGGGAGTAAATGCGGGTGTCCCAGCGAAAAATCGGGCAGCTTCTTGGTGGACATCCTGCGCAGGGGCCTGTTGTGTGCGGAATACCTAGGCTATTGTTTCAGAAGAGACATCGCAAGCATACGGCGACCGGCTCACTTCTCTAGAGGACCCAGCACGACTATTGCCGATATAGTCCTGCAAAGCAAGTCCAGTTATTTCAAAGATCTTGCATACCACATTTCCGGGAAGATTCTACCTGCTGAATGCCGCGATCCTGGTCGAATCTCTTGGAGAGGTTTTGCAGTGGGTTGGATGGGCCGCAATCTGCGCCCCCAACCAGCATCGACAATGACATGGTGGTCGAGAATTAAAAGATCTCGGCGATGACTTGGTGGGTGTTTGGCGCATTCAGCACCCTCGACCGTGCCGGCCGGCTTCAGCATTCTCTCACATGTGTTTCTGGACGTCTTTCCCACGGTCATCCTACTGCAAAAGTCACAAGTGCGAAACAATGTTGAATGTCATGTCAAGTGGCATGTCTACAAGTCTGTACTGCTAGCTCTTCCATACAAGTGTCTGCTCATTGAGTCGTGAATACAATTAAGACCTAAAATAATATAACCTAAGAGTGCCAGAATGGCGGAACAATTGTGCACAGCGTATGAGCACATGCATAAAGGCTTGTCGATACAAATTGAAGATGGGAAAGCGAAAGATTAGTGAGATCAAATGTACAGAGCCTGTGCGCGTCCATTAGTCGATCTAAACTCAAACACCCATGCAGGACCGTGAGGACCATTAGCTGGCGGATCCGGGACTCTCCTCGACTTTGGGCTGATCGGTAGGAGGATCCGGTCTCTCTTCTACATTGCTGGGACTTGCTGCGGCATCCGATGATTCTTGCGCTGCTTGTGCTTGTGCTTGTCTGCATTCCGCGCCCCCCTCGGAACGTACTATATTGAGCGGTAAGACCTCGGTGATTTTCGCCCTGTGAATTATGTACTTACGGTGTCTCTGCATTCAAATTCAGATAAATATCAGCAGCTATCTGATCATCGATGGTATAAACTTACGTTGAGAGCATCCAATCGACTGAATGTCTTCCTACAGCCTTGACATATATTTGACTGGGACCGGTTATTTGTGTGCAGCGCTTGATGCCGTCTGGTGGAGTAGGTGAGCAAGTTACCAAATAAGCAACTCTTCGATCACGCACTTGCAGTCATGTTGACGAGCGAAACCTTTAGTGCAGCCGGGCCAACCACAGACATATGGACGCTCTTCAGTGTGCGAACGCAAGTGACCTACGGTGAGATCAGAGGGTGATCTGTGGTTTTCGTGACAATGGTATTTGGTACCAACCTCGTAGATTGAAGCGACGCGTGAATGTGCTTCCACATCCGGGGACTGGACACTCGAAGTGAGCCGCGTTCCTTCGTCGGCTGGCACTGGCAGCCTGTGTGGCGGTGGTAGTCACTTGCTTCTTCTCAACTTGGAGTATAGGAGGGAGGCGAGTGACTGAGCCTGAGGGATAGTGACCAGGGCCTTCTGCTCCAGGCGCTGACGAAGCGGACATGGCTTGTGCATGGTTATATAGCTCGGCGGCACTTGGAGAATAATAGACCTCCTGCTTCAGATCTTCATGGCCCTCTGGATGAGGGGGAGGTTGCGGCTGAGGGAGATGAGATAGATTGGAGGAAGCGGAGGGGATGGGGTAGGGCGATGGATGCGATGTGTGCCGGAACGGTGAGTTGCTATGGCTCCTCCGATACGCGTGCCCGGGAGGATAGTGGTGGACCTGCGTAGTAGCTTCAATTGAATTTGGGCCAGGTCCAGGAGGATACGACTGCGGTTGGGACATTGGGGGTGGAGGATAGGGTATGTGGTGGTCCTGGGGATTATAGTTGTGCAACTCGTGGTTGGCGGCAGGATGGGAAGGAACGATGATGGAGGAAGCCCAAACCCGTGTTGATTCCAGGTCCATATTGATGTGTGCAAAGCGCCTTTTTACTGTTTAAGCGAGCTTCTTGTCCTCAGAAAGCAGCAGGGTTCTCAACAGAAGAACAAAACCTTTTCCTGGAGGGGCCTTTTGAGGACAGAAAAAGACGCACAGCCTCCACGAAAGTTCCCCGAGAAGAAAAGGATAGATGGTGCTCTGTGAGGGCACGGATAATAGGAAGTAACCGGTCGAGCCCAGGGTATTTAATGATAGGATACGAGGATTGTTTTGCGATGGAGCTTAGTGACGGGGTTTTGTAGTGTAACAGGCTATTGAGTCGCTGACTCGGCGAACAAGGTGCTCGGCAAGTGGCGGTGCTTCAATTTAACCAACAGTGCCGCAGCACCGCACGCACCTAAAACTGTACCACCTTGATCCAACACACTCATGTCAGCAAATGCTGTGCTTCCCAGGGCGTCACACATCCGTAAGCTATCCAAGTTTGTTGCTGTAAGAGCCACAAGCACTCCCGGCTTCATCTTACCCTCCGAACACTCACCAATCGACGCCCGGCCACATCATAGATCTGCGAACCCATCGGCCGCGGCAGTAGTTTATTTGCCACTGCCCAGGAGGATGCTCGTACCTGCTGTACCCGGAACGTGAGTCATCTTCTCGGAAATTACCCAGCACGGGTGAACCATGTTCTCGAAGCCTCGGAACGCGCCTATCCGCCTGATTCTCTATCAGCGAGTACTCGCGTGCTGGATACTTTTGATTGTGCTGTTGCTGTTATTGCCGTCGCTTCAGCTTGACGTCCGCGCCGAACGCCTGTCGCTTCAGAGACGCCGGGTGAGCCCTTTCAGATGTTGCTCCGAGGTGTCTCCCAGGCTGACTGGCATCAATTTGGCCGTTGATACCATATTCTCCTTCCATGACCTGAGGACGCGTCTCATGCGCGCCTATGGCGATGATACAATATCAATCGATCGATCTGTGTCTGTAACTTGTAAGACCAAATCAGTAAGTACTCGGTATCGAGTCACTTTTCGCTCAACTTGCTCCATTTCTCATGCTATACAATCAACTCCCACCTCTGTCATGCTGAGTTTAGACCTCCGGGAGCTGGCGACTCGTGATCTGATTTACTTTCTGCATGTGAGTCCCCTGCCGCGGTAGATCAGTGCACATCTCTAAAACGTGCAAACTATGGAATACAAGAAATTATATGTTCACATACATGTCTATCCTACCGGGGCGCCACGTTACTAAAGCTACAAGTCTTGGGCCGCTCCTCCGAACCTCTTTGTCGACTTTCAAGTGCCCGCCTCAAATATGTGTGAATCCAACAACCTCCTGCGTCTCATCAGTTCTGTTTCCGAGATCCGCTGGCCGGTCTTCCCGTTTCCTCGCGGCGTACTGTGCCCCGTACCCTCGGCCGGGTCGTCGTTCTCGTGACGAGAAGGGGAGCTGTAATGTGACCGCTTCTCAATGTTGTCGTGTGCCACGCCGTTCAATATGTCCGCGCCATGGCTTTCTTCACGCTCGTCAGAGCCTCTTCGCATGCTTTTCAGAAGAGGGCTTGTAACCGGTGTCCCCCCGCCCGTGCTACTGCTTTCCCGTGTGACACTAAGGCGTTTCTTGGGAACGAACGTGATAACCGAATCATCGGTCTCCGTTTCAGATGTGAACGGGCTCGATATACTCCCGTTTCGTTGAACGGTAGGCTCTCCGTCTCCATGTTTCGGCGATCGTGTCTGTGACTGAGGCGAGTTCCTCCGACCTTCAGCTTTCTTTCGTCCTACGATATCAGTGGGAATGTCCGACCGACCCACATCGGGCTTTTCGCTCTTCACTGCAGAACGCACGAATGCATCCTCGATCCATTCCGCTAGGTCCTCCACGACCGCCTTGGCCTCGCTCATGAGACTGGTCATCTGAAGATACCCATGGCTCCAGTCCGAAAATAGCACCATCTGAACCCAGTCATCCTCCGTCTCTAGGGCAAGATGGTCCCTTTCTGCCATCATTTTAGCGAGATTCGCGGGGGTATGACCGGATGTCGAAGCGTCTGGTGTGGCGGCGCTCATCCTGAGAGATTCTCCGAAACGCGCGCTCTTACCACCTATGGCGAGATCGAGCTCAACCTTACGCGCTCGTTTGGCCTCTCGCACACGTCCGGCAAAGATAACCGTGTCGTCAACGAAAGGGTCTTTCTCACCGCATTGCATAAGCAGTGGAGGGAACTGCGCCAAAAGATGGCTTGGAGTGAGGATAGGTGAGATGAAGTAATCGGTTGCAAAATCGGGGTTGCGATGAGGGCCAATGTACAAAATGGCCATAGCTCGCATCTAAGAGCGATAATGATCTCGCTGCATAGCCAATGAAAAGTGGAACATACCATGCTGGGAGAGATGATCCGGTCCTGAAAGTATCCAGTTCTGCTGGTCATGGTGAGCCTTGTACCAATTGGTACCCGCTGCTTTCCTTTTTCTTTAGGCTCCCCTCCCGTTGCGGATATGGCTTTGATGTCGGCCTCCGCCACCGCAGCGGACAGCTTCTCCTGTTGCTTCTCCAGAGACGACGGAGTTGCATGAAGTGCGGTGCTAGCCTGTGCACTGTCATCATACACAAAACGGACACGATCTTCGAGGGGTAAGTCTTCCTCCTTGATGTGCTTGATGCCGTGGTATTCGTCATCACTCTCGGAATCAGCCCAAAAGCCGCTGTCATCGTGAGTTGATGGCTGCGTTCGAGCGCGCTCGCGTCCCATCCCAACAGACTTCGCTGATGGATTCCTCTTAACGGAGGTCGTTGAATGATGCTGACGCATCGATGGTAAGATCTGCTTGTCTCCGTCGACACTGGCGCCACCAGCGAGGTCTCGCAGGGCATCCCGCCAACTTGTGCGCCTCTTGAGGCGCCTCTTTGTTGGAGTACGATGGCGGTCGCCGACCATACTCAGTGGGCTGACATGCTGTAGATGATCCTTTTGAGAAGCAAGTTCTCGCAAGCCAGGAAGATTTCCGGAAGACTGCTCAGAGCGCAGCACGCGGAGATTTTCGGGAGACATCCAGGAAGTGAAGTTGAAATCGAGCGCCGCATAGTTGAGCACAAGAGCAAGGGGATGGGGCAAATGCTGGCCACCAGCTGGTAGGCTGGCGTTGTGTTGTAGAATCTTTATCATAACACCGACCACCAACGTCGCGCCACTAAAGTAATCATGAGCTCGCACACACTGTGGACAATTGTTAGACACGTACGCCGAATCTCCGGAGATTATCACGTTTAGCTTCTTTCCGGACATACCAATAGAGCCGCCTGCAGACTCCATGAGGACCCTATAAACATCAAAGCACTCATCCATAGCAAAGGGATATGGATCTATGGGTCCTCCACTTAGCCATTGGTTATGTTGAGAAGAATCTAGAAAACTTACATTCGGGCGCTTTGCCGTATTCAACGGAAAGGACAGGTCGACCAGTTTTAAAAGCCCACGCCCGCAGTCGCTCATCATGATGCTCTGGAGTCATAGATACAAATCCACCACCCGGGAAATCCAAAATAAGATCTGTACACCTCTTCAAATGAGTCTGGGGAGGGGCAAAGTATATATGAACGGTAATGGGCCGGTCATACGAAGATGAAGCAGGCCGAGGAAGTAAGAATTTACGGCGAAGAGACATAGAAGGGACATGAGATATTGCGCGGAGCTGCAGCATAATACTATCAGGGGGTGTCGGGATATAAGTTTGCGGGCTCACATAAGGATTCGTCGTCTTCTCCCAAGTTGTCCGAAACATCTCGACAGTTGGAACAGCTCTGAATCTGCGAAGCTTTAGGAGAGAGAACGCGTAACTGAGCAATTATTCTGGGGGGATTGAATTCTTTGTGCACCTTTTCATCGGCTTCCGAAGAGTAAATGATGTAATAGACGGAAAACAGGATGGAGCAAATGTCCTTCAGCCATTTAGGGCGTATAGACATTGCGGTAGCAAAGCCGGCATCGAGGCCTGTTGCAATCCACGTTGCGCGGTAGTATGAGGGCGAATACTAAAACCATAATCAAGAGAACGCTTGGGAGCAAAAACATCCGGAACTTACTAGGCGAGCCAAAGGTTCCGGCGCTGTAGGAAAGGATATAAGCATGTCCTAGTGGAAGGAGTCTTAGTCGCGGAGCTTACCCCCGAGTCCAAGGATCTTGTCCAGATTCCGCGACGCATAGACAACAGTTAGAGTGCTGACAATAATCTGCCATGGAGTAAACCGTTCTGTATGCCTGTATAAGATCCTTCCGCCTTACAGAGTAGTACGATACATACTGAGAGATCTATTGACACGCCTTAACCACAAAAAGCGTGGAGCACTGGGGCTGCCGCAGACCAGTCTCCAGATCCAGAAGAAGATGACCAAAAAGACCTAAGGTTCGGTTACTCGGTAAGACGTTAAGCACAATCCGGGTATCTGCTGACCTGAGCGCGTTTCCATGAAGGACTTGGACGACCTATTAGATGGTCAATCATGGTAGCAAGTGTGAAGCGATGAGGAGGGGTCAATTGCCATGGTCATTAAATAGAAAACTCTTGCATGTGATTTCCTGTGTGCTGACAAGGCCTGCCTTTCTAGGAGGTCTCAGCATTTCGAGTGTCAGGGCATGACACGGTCACACCTACGTCACCGTGACGAGTGATTTCCACGTGGCAAAACTCAGGAGATCTCGCGTAGATCTCAGCAAGATTGCGTTATTGAAAGTTTTTGGGATATGGGATCAGGCGTTTGAAACGAATCAGCGAGGACTTGCCATCTGCTCTAATCCGCAGACAAAATGCCTGGCTTAACGTCAATCAGGATGACAGGGGACAAGCTGGAAATCGTGAATCAGCTAGTCTTGCCCCACACAACGGAGTACATTGAAATCAACAGCATCGAGCAGGCTCATGATGCGATAAAGTCGATGAAAGTACGTCTAATATTCCCTGGTACAAAAGCGCGGAGGACAGGACAAACATAAATTGCAGATTCGTGGTGCACCTGCTATTGCTTCGCTGGCATCTCTTGCTCTCGTCTTCCATCTTTCCCAAGCCCTCGAACTGTCACCTACCCCGGAATATTTAGCTTCACCTGAAGCTTTACAGGGCCATGTAACACCAATCCTCGATTTTCTGTATACCGCACGTCCGACAGCTGTGAATCTTGGAGCAGCTACGCGTCGTCTGAACAAGACTCTCCAATCCTCTCTGGTCTCCGGAAAACATGCACGCGCAATCGCCGAAGATCTGATTGCAGAGGGACGATTGATAGCAGATGAAGATGAAAGCAGAAACAGGAAGATGTCGAAATGGGGTGGGGATTGGTTGGTTGAGGAGGACAAACGCAACGGTGGTAGCGGGGAAGTCCTGAATGTCTTGACTGTGTGCAATACTGGATCTCTAGCAACATCGGTGTGTTCCTTCCTCGTGTCGTTTCTATTTTGGAACTCAACGCCGCTCCCTAGGGGTACGGTACAGCATTGGGGCTAATCACGTACCTGCATGAAAGCAGCAAACTCGGCAAGGCATACTACACTCAAACTGCGCCATACCATCAGGGATCTCGGCATGCCGTTTCCTCCGATCTACCGAACCTGCCAGCTTATCAGGTCGCCTTGCAGACTTACGGCCCTGGAGTTAAAGGCGCTCCAGATCCCATCCGTCATGATATGCGACACGATGGTTGGTTCCCTGTTTCAGCACCATAAAATTCACGCAGTCGGTAAGCTCTGGTCACGATCCACGCTGCGACTACTAATCCATTCCCTAGCCGTTGGCGCTGATAGAGTAGCAAGGAACGGCGACACTGCGAACAAGGTCAGTTTGCCGAAATCGAGCTCACTAGGGGTTAATATCTTCGCGTCTTGGCCAGATTGGCACGTACAACGCGGCCGTCCTCGCTGCACGCCACAAAATCCCGTTTATTGTGGTCGCACCCATAAGCACAGTCGACCTCGATGTTGCTGATGGTGCAAGGTAAGCCATTTATCGTTTCACTGTTGTGGATAATATCCCATTATCTTGTAGTATCCCGATCGAGCATCGACCACCACTTGAGGCATGTCTTGTACGCGGGGCGTTATATCCGCCATCGTTCGATTCTCAGGGGAACAAGCAACAAGCGCAAGTCATGATTACTCCCAGCGATCTTGACGGGATATATAATCCTAGTTTTGATGTTACACCCGCCGAACTCATCACTGCGATAGTGACAGAGAAGGGGGTGGCGGTGAAGAAGGAAGGGGAGTCGACCTTCGATCTGAGTGGCATCGTGTAGCAGATAGACGACCATATAGGTTGAGAGGAGCCTAATAGTTCATCACGTAAGGCTTAGTATTTTCAAGCTGTAGAGTAGCTGGGGATATACAACGGGAAGATATATGTGTAGATGCAACACGCCGATCAAGAGAATCATACCTACTTAAGACATTCCCAAGCCTACCGTGGCTTTCCTCCCACTCATAGAGAGCCTCCTCGCACGAATGGTCCGCCTCCTGTGGATAACAGGGATTGCAGATACTTGGACGGGGCTGGTATCCGTGCTCTCCGAACCGGACTCCGTACCTCCTGGAGAACGAACCCAGCGCGGGAGGCCACGGATCTTGTTTGCAATCCCGTTTGGGCTTGGCGTGGACGACGAAGACAGACGGCGGAGGTGCTTCAGTACGGGGAGCTTGCTCCGGTTTGTCTTGGGAGACTCCGAACCAGCACTTGGGGGTGTGTTGGATGGCGTAGTCGGGCCAGTCGTGGGAGTACCCTGAGATGTGACGAAGAGAGATTCTTTGGATTCTTCACTGATGCCTTCGAGCCCTGGGGAAGCCGACGTCGATGTAGAAACGGAAGAATCGAGGGCAAGGAGAGCGCCGTTCGAGTATTCATTGATGTGTTCAAGGAAGCGGGATTGGGAGTTGTGACCAGGGCCTGAGACATCTTCAGAAGCCACACCAGATACAGAACCATCCCCGCCGTCGGGGGAAGATATATCCCCATCAGCACTGACGCTCGGCGAATTCGCGCCATAGAGCAGGCAGTGAAAGGCAGAGTTATCGAAGGACACGTCGCTATCGCTGATATCGCTAGTGCGCCGCATGTGTCCGTGGTCCAGCTCCATGCTTCTTCGATCAGTTGTCTGGTCGTCCTCATCATCCAACGTGGGGAAGGCATCAGAAATGGCGGAGACTAAAGACCGCACCGGAGATGACGTCGAAAGATACAAGGAATTACTGCTCGTCCTGTTTGAACGCTGGGATGCTATCGAAGAGTTGCGACGGTGGCCGTGCCCAAGAGAGACTCGCCCCAAGTTCTGCATCACATACGTGAAATCAGCAGACATGTGCGAGATGATAATGTTCGCACCTGAATGAGCTCCCGGCTTAGCGTCATAGCTGCGTCGGAGGTATTCGCCTGGTCTTCCCTGACTTCTGGCTCACCTACGGGCCCTGTCTGGAGAATACGGAAGGGCGATGTTCGGGAAACATTCGTGTCCACTTGTCCAAGAACCTTCGACTGGCGACCAGAGGAATGGTGCATTGCAAAATGGGAGGACGAGCGGGAAGGGGTAAGGAGCCCGTCCTTGGTGATGTCGCCGAGGTGTGGAGTAACCACGGACAGATAAGGCAGGTGGGCAGTAGAAGTAGAGTCACAAGCTACCACGAACACAGACGGAGACACCGAATGACTCGAAGCAGACGCACTGTGAATTGGCGTACGTGGTCGGGACACGATCTCAGTAGCCAATGCGTCGAGGGAAAACTCCTTGGACTCCATCTCGTACGCGCAAGAAGAGTCGGCACCCCGGGAACTTCGGCGCCTTGCGATCAGAGCATTAACAGCAGTTTGGCGCTCCGGGCTGAGTGCCTCGTGAATGGAGGAGATGTTTGAAGACGAAGGAGTTACAGTATCCGCGTGTCTTCCATCTTCCTGGGCAAGCTTCTTCCAGAACTTACAGGCCTTCTTAATTGCTTTTGCTTCCTTTCGTACACTGAGGGTCATGTTGAGCGCAGACTGGTACTGCTCGGGGGTACGAGGACCGGCGGCGACATGGCTGAGCTTCGCCAGAGGAGAGTTTGAGTCCTGAATCGCACTTTGAATCGCATCTAGGAGAATATCGTCCGGGTCTCCTGTGCCGGTGGCGAGGACCTGACGAATCCGCTCTACAACACCGCGCGGAATACCGATACCGACAAGAACTCCGACCAGTTGCTGGTACCTTAACTCGAGTTTCTGATTGAGCTGGAAGTCAGTGTTCGCCTGTCGCTGATGGCGGGCCGTCCTAAACATCTCTGAGTACAGCTGGCTACGGGTGTTGGAGAGATCCGCTCGAAGGTCGTCGAGATCCTTCTCCAGCAAGTCCTTGCTCTCCTTCAACTGAGTAAAATCAGCTTGTAATTTCAGGAAGCGTGCGTCCACCACTGCGACCGATTCGGTATTAGGCGAGATGACCGCGGGGGGCATCCAAGGAGCGACAAGGGGCGAATATAGCTCGGTAGGATCAAAAGACGGCAGGGAATGTTCGAGAGATACAAATATGGGAGCCGCTGTGCCATCGGATGTACTGGTGGATGTGCTAGTGCTGTCTTGAACGTACTGTGCTGAATGAGATCGTTTGACCGGTGCCGGAGAGTTGTGGTTGGCCTTCGGGAACAGCGCTGAGACATCGCTTTCAGATTTGGTCCGGCGGTGTAGAAGGCGAAAGGACTTGAAGAAGCGCATGTTTACCGGAATGTGGTGGACTGACGATAGGCAATGAGCTGGCAAAGGCGCGTCTTTATATTATTACAGTATGCTGGAGGCTGACGTCCTCAGTCGTGATTTTGGAGGCTGACAGGAAGTCGGAGCCGAGCCCGATTTCTAATACTCACGACAGAAACGGTCAACAAACCAACCTCTGAGAATGATCGTGAGCAACGGTTCGTAGGTGGATCATCACCGGAGTGGCACGAGTGGAGAGCCTGTTGATAACGCTCCCAGCTGGCCGCGGGTCTTTAAAGATCTCATCCGCCGCAGTAGCTAATAGCACTGTGAGCTTGAGAATGTTTTACCGCTCCAAGTTAGACTTTGCGTGAGCGTCGTTCATGAGAACGATGATTAGTGACTGAGAGCGCTTTCTGTCATCCGAAAGACCGACGGAGGCGTCTAGTTGGCGGTCCGGGAAGAGCCGAAGCGGTCGTTTGTTCCATTGCAGACCTCCGTCCGGCTCACCTCTCGCAGTGGCATATGACCGCTGCGGTCACTTATAGACATGTCCGCCAGTGTGAAGATGTTCCCATATCGCAGATTCGTCATAGAGTCGCTCTTGTTTATTGTCGCTGATACGGGGATACCTCTGCACCAGACCACTCCGAGGTCACTAACTCAGGCTTCACGACTTGTGTCTGTAGCTTCTACACACCAGCTTCAAGCCGAACATGTCCACAATTTACTCCGTCAACCAGCTTATCGCTGAACGCACCCGTGAATACCCTGACCTCGAGATCCTGGGTATCCCGGACAAGAACTTCAACGTAAGTCTTGCTTCCTCCCTCCAGCGTTCCTGCTAATTTTACGAGTCTTTAGTACACAAAGTATACTTTTACTGAGCTTGATGTGGCTGCGTCCCTTCTTGCGCATCATCTCGTAGACAGTGCCCTGCTGCCTCCCCGCGCTAAAGGGGATGCTACCACCGAAATGACCTGTGGGCTTCTAGGTATCAGTAACATCGACTACGTCGTGACCGAGATGGCTCTGTACCGTATGGGCTACTGTGAATCTCTCCCACTTACGTCTTATTTGAACAGCATCTCACGTTATCCTACAGGTGTCCTGTTCCTATCGCCAAACAATTCTCCTGCTGCCATTGCACATTTGCTCACAGCGACCAAGGCTTTACATATCATTGTACAAGACGGTTTTCTGCCTTCGGCAGACGCGGCTCTTTCTCATTTATCAGACCCGTCCTCCGTCAAAATCGTCCTTCAGCCTAGCCCAGATGTCTTTAGCGCGTCCGCTCGCGAGGCGCGCCCTGAGAAGACACGCTGGGAACCCATTCTCGACTGGAAAGACGAGTTTATGTTGCCTATCACAGTCATCCACTCGAGTGGGTCCACTGGTTTCCCGAAACCAATTATAGCGACCAACAAGGCAGCCATCGGAAACTGTTCTGTTAACTTCAATCTCACAAGTTTGACTACCCTGCCCTTGTATCATGTAGGATATTGCTTCGCACACTTCATATACCTACGTGCTCACATAAAGCTGCACAGGGGCACGGTCATTCTAACCTGTATCGTGCAATCTACGCCGCAAAGCCTCTCTATCTGTTCCCCACGGGCTCCATCCCCCTGACATCAGCGAACGTTATCAAGCTGCTAGCCCAAGCACCGGATGTAGAGGGATTTTACGGCGTTCCTCTCGCGCTCAAGCTGCTAGCCGAAACAGAGGAAGGTCTGCAAGTTCTCAGAGAGCTCAAGCTAGTCATGTTTGGCGGGAGCGCATGTCCCGATGAGCTTGGCCATTTGCTTGTTGCCGAGGGGGTGCGCCTAGTAGGGCATTACGGACTAAGTGCTTTTACTTTCATCTTAGGTCTAAAGAATCCATGCACTGATGTGCATTACCTTCCAGCGGAAATGGGTCAACTCATGACCTCCTTTAGAGACTTCGAAACTGACAAGGACTGGAACTGGGTGCGAGCCAAAGGCCCCTTCGTCAAGTCGAACGTGAATGATTATATGCGATTTGAGGACCGCGGTGACGGGAAGTACGAACTGTACGTCTTGGATGGGTGGCACACCAAGGCAAGGCGTTATTTATCCACAAACGCTGGGATAAAACTCATGTGGTACGTGCCAGGTAATGACCAACCAGCCTGATGGCTCGTACGCCACAAAGGACCTGTTCATTAAGCATCCTACCACTCCTGACGCATATAAGTTCGTTGGTCGAGTGGACGACACCATCGTCATGGTATGGTTGGCTCCTTGCTATTCCCCATGTTTCCATTTCAACACCCTCCTGCAGGTCAATGGCGAAAAGACCAACCCGGTCCCCATCGAACTCACACTCCGCTCTTCGCCATACATTGCGGACGCAATCATTTTCGGGGCCGCACGCACGCAAATTGGAGCACTGATACTCCCGACTGAGGTTGCCAAGGAAAGTTCCCCAGTCGAGCTCGCAAAACTCGTCGCACCAATAATTGCACTCGCAAACGCCGAAGCGCCCTCGCATTCACAGCTCGCGACGGAGGCTCTCGCGTTCCTTCCCTATGGCACGCCCATACCACGCGCGGACAAGGGTAGTATCCTACGTCCGAAAGTGTACAAGGAGTTTGAACAGGTGATCGATGATGTGTATAAGCGCCTCGAGGGTGAAGTTGGCGGGGCAGATAAAAGACTTGTTAGCGGAGACCAGGAAGCGAAGGCCGTTATTAGGGACCTCATTGGGAAGACAATCGAGAGGCCTATTGATTACCTTCAAGACGATACGGATCTGTTCGAGTTCGGGCTTGATTCACTGCAATCGACAAGGATCAGGAATGCGATACAGCGGGTACACCATTTTGTAGCTTTATTGGCCCCAATAACTGATTTATTGGAACAGGAGATCGACCTGGGTGGCAAGAAGTTATCCTCAAACGCTGTCTTCGAGAATCCATCAATCTCAAAGTTGGTCTCCCAATTCCTAAAGCCCCCCTCACACTAACACCCCGGCTTGTAGGATCGCTAAGCTCGTCCTTGCGCTTTCCTCTGGTCATGAGCACGAACTGGAGAGTCGTAGCGCGCAAGACATAATGCTAGAGCTGGTGGAGAAATACAGACACTTCGAAGTCCCTCCGAAGACTCATACCAACGGGACGAACGGACACTTGAACGGCTCGGGATCCTCCCGTATTGTGAGTTTGAACTATAGCTTGGGCCTGCGCATCTTACTGACTGACATCATCTCGCAGGTTGTCCTCACGGGTTCCACGGGTTCTCTTGGCGCCTACATTCTGGATGAGTTCCTCGCTGACTCGTCCGTGGAGACCATCTACTGTCTTTGTCGAGCAAAGAACGACGCGGATGCAGAATCTCGAGTAACCGAGTCGATGAAGGCGAGGAAACTATTGTCTCGGTACACCAAGGCAAACGGACGGGTTGTTTCCCTTGCTTCAGATTTGGCCGCAGACAAGCTTGGACTGCGGGCTGAGGTATACGACGAGATTGCCAGGAGGGCAACATTGGTTGTTCACGTAAGAGCTCCTGTAAGATAAACCGCACCGAGCCTGTCTGACGATTGTTGCAGAACGCGTGGGCGGTCAATTTCAACCTTGGAATTTCTAGGTAGGTTCAGATATCCTCGTTTGTTGATGGTATTCATTGTTCCCGTTCCCGCAGCTTCGAGACCCACATCCGAGGCGCAGTCAACTTGATCAACTTAGCACTCGCCTCTCCCCACTCCCACCCTGCAGATTTCTATTTTGCATCATCTGTTAGTGCTGTGGCCGCATGGCCAGGTCCTGGGTCAGTTCCAGAGGCTGTCACAGATGACCCCTTTGTTGCTCAAGGGCTTGGCTAGTAAGTTTTTACCCATTTTTTAGGGGAAACCTGACAAAACTGTCCGTTAGTGCCCAGTCGAAATGGGTCACTGAGAAACTGTGCCAACTAGCCTCGCAGGCCACACCAATTCGTGCTGGCGTTTTGCGTGAGTTATCGTATAGTTGTAGTCTTGTTATAGTTAAGCGAACTATCCATAGGAATCGGGCAGATGGTAGGAGACTCGTCGAATGGAGTTTGGAACGAAACAGAGGCAATCTCCCTCATTTTCAAGGTATGCATACCGGCTCCACCACATGGCTGCATCCTCAACGTGTGTATCACAGTGTGCAGATACTATTGGCGTTCTTCCCGATCTCGAAGAGTCGGTATCGTGGCTACCCGTCGATTACGCTGCGAAAACCATAATCGAAGTCATAAACCTGCCTTCCGACGATAGGTGTCCAGTATGGCACGTACTGCATCCTACTCTCGTGAAGTGGACATCTGTCCTCTCCTCTCTCCAGCGCGCCGGCCTCAGTTTCAAGCCCCTTTCTCGACGAGACTGGCTGAAAGCCTTGCGTGCAAGCACAACAGACGAAGTGACTAACCCGAGTAGGAAGCTCCTGACTTTCTACGAGAATAAGTACGGTCAAGAGGAACTGATCAAGAGGTACCCTTTAACTACGGAGCTGACGCAGAAGGCGAGTAGAAGTCTGAGGGATGCGCCTGTGGCGGACGATGAATTGGTCGGGAAGTGGGTTGAGGCCTGGAGGAGCACTGGGTTCCTGCACTGATGGGAGTCGATGATAACTATCGCTTCCAAGTTCCCGCCACGATGGCGGTGTCTCGTAGGATCGTACCTTGCCCATGCGCCTGTAAACTCATGACCATATGAACGTTTGTCCGATTCACTGTCCATGTACCTGAAGCTTCATCCGCATGCTCATCGAATCTGTGACGAGTCGGTTTTTCACTTTGATGACCGAGTTTGTCAGTCTCTTTCTCTCTTAGCAGCCTCTGGCGCGATGGGCTGCCCAGCTTGAAAACATAAAGGACAGGGGTTCTCATGTCCCCACCAGTCAAAACACCCAAAAAGGTAATCGGATCGAAGGAAACGGGTGGGCCTCAGCTACGACCACCCTGTAGCAACCTCTCTTTTTGAGCGACGACGCGACCATTTAGAATTGGAGGGCATCTTTTTGTCTGTGACTACTGTTTCAAGAGTCGGGACGTCACCGGAAATCACGGATGCATGGTTCGATCGATGCGACGTCGACGGACGGCAAAAATGTCTATGTCGCGGTTCATGGTGGTGCGGGTCATCATGCTGTCGGAACTGAGCAGCAGGTGAAACGGGCTCTGAAGCGGTGAGCCTTGTCTTCAACCCACAATGACCGTAACAATTTCCCCAACGCTCGTAATACTGCACGCAGCGCTTGCACAGTAGCAATCCACGCATCAGTGCTCACATCTTCCTCTGCTCTAACCATCGTGGAGCAGGCCATATCCGTTCTCGAGGATGATGAATGTCTGAACGCGGGTTTGTTCAGTCTGTGTCGCGCACTGAGGACCTGCTTTGTTAATGGTTCGCTTCGTTATTTTGCTAGGCTATGGATCCAACCTGACAGAGAGTGGCACTGTCGAATGTGATGCCGCCATCATGGAAGGGCGCTCTCAAGATTTTGGGAGCGTCGGAGCTGTTCCGTGTGAGCTGCTGGGAAATCTACACGTTATTCTTCTGATGTTCGACGTGAGTTTATAGGCGTGAAGAACCCAATCAGGTTGGCCAAGGCTGTCCTTGAGCACTCTCGAGAACCCGATCCGCTAGGACGCTTACGCCCATTGTTCGTGTCCCAGGTCCATCCATGTGGTTAATTCCTAGTTACTGACGTTCTTCCTTTAAATTGGTAAATTGGATAGACATTTGGTCTCAGTAGGAGCACAGTCGTTTGCATCGTCAAAGGCGCAAGCGGTCGTCGCGCCTAACGATATGATATCTCCTCGCGCAAAAGATGACTGGGAAAAATGGATGTCTCGGCTTGATCATCCTTCTGAGCCAACATCATTGCAAACAGCGTCAACAATGCAGGACACCGTCGGTGCGGTGGCTTGGGATGGTGAGGGTACTCTTGCTGCCGGAGTCTCCAGGTCTGCGTCCTTTTGTCAGAAGCTTTGACCACGACCAACTAGGCCCTTTATGACTGTAGCGGTGGGCTGCTACTCAAATACCCAGGCCGCGTGGGTGAAGTGAGTGTGGATTTCATCTTGCCTTCGTTCCCGCGTAAGACCTTTGGCGATGATAGGCTGCAATATACGGCGCAGGATGCTGGGCTCAACAGTCTGCTGACGGAAATGATGGTGTGGCGTGTAGTATCTCTGGTGCGTACATTGCCTCTTCTGGGACAGCTGAACTACGGCGAATTCCAACCAATACCGCTACAGGTGCTGGCGAGCACATAATCAGGACCGGTTTGGCTCGCTCTATCGGCGATGCCTTTCGAGTCCCAGGTCCTCCTGGAATTGAGGTTGATACTCACGAGATTCTTCGACACATACTCGTCGACCACTTCCAGAGTAAGTCAGGGCTTGGTGCGGACTCAAATTCTCGGCTAGCTACTAATGGATGGAGTGCCCAGCGCCCACGAGGGCGCGCGGGGAATGTTCACCCAATGCAGGTGTGTTGCTGTTGACGAAGGAGGTTGATGACGAAGGCAGGGTCAAACGTGAGTCCGTCTTGTGGTCTCTGCAGTGGTTTATAACCTCTATGCCAGCGAGACTGTGGTGTGCTTTTACAACAGAGAGCATGGCTGTCGCTTACGCGAGTTCTGGACAGCCAAAGCCGAAGGTGAGTGTCTGGCCGCCCTTGTGCCGCAAGTGTTGCCTGTACCTATCCGCGGAAATCATGACAGTCTTACATCCTACGCCGACCGAAAGGTTTGGCATCGTCCGGCACTTCGTCACTGTATATAACCGCTCTGCCGCTACAAGGCTAGACCTCGGAGACAGCCATAGCTGATGAGAGGACACCTCACCAGTGACACAATTTATCCCAGGGCGGCGGCCATCTCTGTGCTCATCTCAACCCAGGGGTACCTCCGTTTACATTCCGCGGTGGAGTAGGGCGCGGCGTGGCGTTGTTAAGGTTTGCTAGTGGCAGGGTGTTCCTTGAGCTGGTGGGGGCCAGACTCGGTCGAGAGGCGTTTAGTCGTTGAAGCGTTTTGATGGGGAATTTTGTCCTACCCTCACGGCGTTAGTTGTGGAAGTGGCGCTGCGATGGATGCTAGAGGGGATACTAGACGTAAAAGACTCACCGACATGTTGAACAAACCGGAACCGGTTGGCAGAAGACTAGGTATCATGGAGTTAGTGAACTAAGACAGGGCAATCTTAACAGCACTGACTCGACAGACAAACTGAGCAGACAAATCCGACGTCAACGATGTTCTTATGGCAAAAGCACGCGGCGCGGAAATCAATCTTGTCTTGCTTTGGCACCGCAAGGACTTTACGGATCGCAGGTGGCGAGAGAAATGACATCTGTGGCCCAGGGTCAGCGAGCAGAACTTAAGGAATGGAATGGAGTATATGAATGTGGTACAGCGTACAATCAGATACTGGAGCAATGCGTCTCGGCGTTCAAGGTAAATATAAGATCCGTTGGTGAGATGGGCGGCTTGTTGGAGGAAGACAGTGTCAGGACCATAGATCTTGCATACGTCTATCGTGACTTTCTGAAACGCAAATTCATGGGTCATCCCAGTCAGTCTCAAGCGGGAGAGGTAAGGAAATAACGCACGAGTTTCTGCGCAGAGAAGATAGAATTCATGATCGGTATGTAGGAGGAGGAGAGATCGGGCGAAACAGAGAGAATCAGGATTCGCGGGTCTGGGAGTATCGAAGGGTCTTCTGCAGCACCACCAGGCGAAGTTGATGGATGTGTTATTCGGTTGATATCTGCGCACTGCATTGGAAAACGAAGAGCGTGGTGTTTCGAGAGAGCTCACAGCAAAGCGCTTTGGCCAGAGCACCAACCAAGGCGCATGGCGCTGGAAGGTAGTGTCATCAGGCGCATTACAAAATATCAGACTAGAAATATACCCTCTTCTTCGACGTCTTTGAATGCGTCGAATTCGTACATCATGCGCTGCACAACGGTGGAGTCGACGGCTTTAAATGGAGGATACGAGTTCGCGTCCGGAGCGGCTGCGTCGTCTGCCAGGACTTCTGTCGAGGAATATAACATGACACTGGAGTTGTCGTGAGCACCCGCGTTCTCGCATAGCATAAGTATCCTTCTAGCGCTGACCTCTTCCCGGGAAGAGCACCGAAAACTGCCAGCGTGTTCTCATGCTGGGACGCGATGTGTGCATTCAAAAACGCGAGAAGCTGCGAAAGGAACGTCTGAATTGAGAGCGGATACTGGTTATCTGCTTGAGCGGACAGGTGCCATTGGGTTGGCGAGAGATCAACAATGACTGATAAATGGGATGCTTTCTCCATCGGAGCTTCAGCTAAGCTCGCGGGAGGTGGGCCGCCACTCAGGCTGCCCATTCCTCCGGATGACCGGCAAACTGCGGTCCGCCAGAATGAATGGCGCACTGACTGACTGTGGTGCTTGAGTCTCGAAGTCCGGAGATCAAACGAACCACATGGCCTCTCCTAGCTGGTACATAATGATACGATCGATACTACAGCATTGCTCGACAATACTACACAAACCATCATTGGTAAAGGGTATAATTATCAACAGATCACACAATCTTTCCCTGCTGGTGTCTCTGTCTTCGTCAACCGAGCCTCAAATCGAGCACGGAGAGTACCATCAACCGTGAGGTAGCGGGGATTACTGTAAATTATGTGAGTGCCTTGTTGTGGGAGCGGTAAATCAAGCATGGAGAAATGCCCCAACGGTGTGCGCGAGGCGAGTGGTGGCGTGTTGAAGAATAGCGAGGGCAAGTCATAGAAACGAAAGCGTGCACTCACTCATACATAAGATGAGCACCAACACCATCCCCGAGAGGAACCCCAACCGCGCTCGTGAAGTCTACGCCACCCTCGGACCAGGTGTCAGGTTTTGGGGTCAGGGGATCTTGTGCACCTACGCGTCACAAGTTATGATTGCGTACAAATTAATACAAGCCAGTCAGAAGATGTCCCTTCAACCCAGAACAAAGAAACCAGTGTGCTCACTTCCATTGGTCCCTGACTTCGACATTCGATGTGCAAGTCTGTGCCTACCTGACTGAAGCCGAAGTAATATCGGTGTTCCTCGCGGAGGAGCTACTGTTGTGTCAGTATGGGCGCGATGGGGATGCGTCGGCGGTGGTATACGTCTGGATAAAGATGGTGTTGAGGATGACAGATGATTCCCAGTCGTAGAGGATGATTTGATATCAGACGAGTAATGACCTCCGTAGTTGTAGTCGTACATCTCTTCACTGTGCTTTACTCCGTACGAGCTAGACGCTGCTGCTATTGGGTTCGATAGACTGGTGGAAGGCGCAACCTGAGGAGTAGGTTCCTCGATGATAAGTTGCGAGTCGAGGTATGTTGGTGGGCTGTGCTCTAGGAGTGTAATGGCAACATGCCATGATCCACCACTCTTCTTCAGGCGTCCAGGGGCTGTAGAAGAAGATGGACTGGTGGAAAAGAAAATCAATGACCATATACGACCTATATGGCACGGGTTTTGAGATCAAGAACACGCGGGTAAGTGGGAGAACTGGGCCTGTTTACCTCTCGCTATAAACTCGACCCCCACTCGTCCTGAGACGCGCATGCGTTTCTGCCACATGCCAATCTCAAAGGTCGCGATAAATGCGCCATTGTTGCCTACATCGCGCACCTGCACGTCATCTGCGGGTCGTGTACCTAATAAGAGTGCATCCGTAGCTACGAGTATCTCTTGATAAGTGACCCATTGGTTTTGACATGTATTGAACAAACTCACCAGAACGAAAATCGGTGACCGGAAGCCCACCAGCGCCATGGAACGGCGGCCTGTGTGAACGAAGTGCGTGGAACAATGCTTGGTTGGATGTAACAAGACACCCGCGGCGAATATCCGAGATTGCGAATGGTGTGAGGGGTGCAGCGTGAGTGAGCAGGGCCGCGAGAAGATCCTCGCGGTACTGAACGATCGCCCAATAGATGGGTGTGTGATCCTCTACAGAAGGTTCTTGTAACAGAGCGGAGAATGAGACCTTGTGCGCAGAGCACGACTCTGCACACGACGCAAGAAGTTCATGGGCTGGTGCGTCTGGCAAGGGCGAGCGCGAGGGTGAGCTGGACTGAGAAGAGGCCACGAGGTCGTGTACGAGGGAGAGCACAGATTGGCGGACTTGTTTCGCGCTGCGAGAGGACGCGAATGGTAGAAACGAAAGCCATGAACTACTCTTTCGACCAGTTGTGTGCAGGCTAGTCTGATCCGAACCAGGCCAGGATGGACGTGCTGGAAGGCTCTTATCGAAATCGATATTACTGCGTACCCGATGAATACTGTTGCTACTGTTAGGGATACCGTTATCCACAGAACAGGAGCTTGACTGATGCGGCTGCTGTGAGAGCACTGAGAGGTATGAAGGTGGCAAGTCGGGTTCGGGTTCGGGTTCGGGTTCGGGTTTGTTTTCGACCATGATCATCCCAGTGCAAGCTCGTTCTTCCTTCGCCGGAGCACGTCAACAGTGTGGTGGGGATCCCCTGCCATTATTTATACAGCAGATTCACTGCATGATGACTTCGCAGCTCTTTTGAACTGCGCAGCTCGAAGCGCAGTCAGGTCCCATGTGGAACTTAACTGCGTTGGACAACACTGTCTTCGCGTCTTTCACGAATGGTTGAAGGAGCCCACGCGAAATTAGTACGTCCTTTATGCATGTATACACATGTCTGTGCGCATGCACTGCTTCTGACTTCGGTAGATGCTGCCTCGGACACTGTTCGAATAGAAAATCTTGTGTCGCACTCCTTTTTTCTTGGAGCACGTTGACTATGAGGGCAAGGGACGACTCAGGTGATGCTCATAATAATGTTCCACGGTCCGGGCTTCTCTTTACAGTCGTCTTGAAGGCAACTGTGTCATTCCAAGGGCTCCCGATATGATCTCATCGACGAAGGTTGATTTAATAGTTGCGGTTCCCCGAAGTAATAACGCGAAGACGCGAAGGCACCGCCACGGCCGTGATTGCACATCATACGAGGATCGAGAACAGAGTTCGAATATGTATAAGTTACTCAGGGGCTGTATTCTGCCTACTACTAGAATCTGGGGTCCGCTCTGGTACAACTGGTCTGTCCAAATTCCCTAGGTCAAGTACAAGTGACACTAAACGCCTCAAAGGACAACTCCCCAGTCGGCTCACAAACCGGTCCATCGGGGAGAGGCCCCTTGGCATCAGTTACTAATTGAGTGCAGTTTGGGTAGTGCCACATGTCCACAGTACAGCCAGTGGGCAGCAAAACCAAGTTCAGCGAGTTGCCCTCAGGAGACGCAATGCAACCTGAATAGTTGTTGTCGGCGGCAACGCTGCCCACCTCGACGGTACACCAAGTGGTGAGGTACGCAGAGACATTGTACTGGCCGTAGGCAAGTGCGGGGAGAAGGGACAGGGATGCGATAAGTGATCTCATCATAGTGCGTGATTGCGTTGTTCAACCGACTGATCCAAGGCTGGGTAAGTATGAGTCGATGGTGCGTCGGCGGGTGGGCTCTTCCGATGCTGGATCAGAAGGTAAGTGTCAGCGCCGACGTTGGAATGGAGGCTTGTTTGCTCACTGTGTAGGAATATCCCTCGCTGCGGAAACTATGTCCCTGACGCCTCTTATTTATACCAGAGGAGCGTTGTATCCTGACCAATGATTTTGGCCTGACCTGTGCGTCAAGAACGGCAAACGAATACCACTGTGGACATGGAGATACTCTGCCTGGAGGGTGAGCACATACTACTGGACATCGTCGTAGCAACGCACTAGCTCATCACTGCGGCTCTTTCATGGGGTATAGCCTTGAGATATTGAGACGCCGTCATTTTCAAATATCAGAACTTATACATGTTGCCACTTACATTTCGATCAATGTCTATTTCCGAATAGCAGACACTCTGGAGCTGTGCAGTCCTCCGTATAGACGGCAGCATCGAGCCTGAATCAGGCGGTATGTCACTTCACATGGTCGCAATTGTCTGAATGGATTCAAAGGTACACAGCTCCTCCACGTACCCCAAAGACGAGCAACGCGGGATACATGATACTTGTTGTGTTTCTAGGTTAGATATCGTCTGCATACATTTTAAGTGTCGAAACAAGTCACACTGAATGAGCTGAAATCTCCAGGGGATGAGCAGCCGCTTCCAGGACCAGTGATGATCGGCCCGATATCAGTACAGTCTGTGGCAGAGTAGGTGTACACGTTGCAGTTGGAGGGCAACGTCCCCAGTGCAAGCGATGCGCCGTTCACCGTTGTTATGCAGGGGGATTGGTTGTTATCGGCGTCGGCTACTCCAAGCTCTTCGCTGGTACAATCGGTGCTCACGTATGCAGCAACATCATACTGGGTGGCGTACGCCAGCAAGGGAAGGGAGGCGAATAGCGCGAGGAAGAATTTCATGGTGGTGAATTTCTACGTTATTAGGAAAAGGTTATCAACTCTGGCGAGGATTAGTGGGAATGAGAATTGGCTACTCACGATCTTGGAACGATTTTGTGCTGGGGGGAATCCATCGCTCTCCTGCTCGTTTTATACTCGAACGAGTGCCGATTTTTACGAAACGCGGCTTGGTGTTGTCAACGTGCTCCAGACTGTGCCATTAAGTATCAATCACCGGGTCGCACCCGGAGGAGTAAAAGTTGATCGGTATACCCTTTGTTCAGCGGCATGCCAGATTTTGGGGTGTCGGCGCAGGGGGTGCACTGCGACATTGGAGTAAGGCCGTGACAACTTACGCATGCATTTGATGTTGAGCGGTATTGTCCCAAAATAAATCAGGCGCTCGGAAAGTAGTGCTGTTCGAAAATTAGGGCCATCCCTGGGTGAACGGTGTATTTCGTGTTGAGAACTTTCGAGGGACTGGCAGCCTCGAAAGTCTCGCGCGATGGCATGTTAGGGGGTCTGTTCCCACAAAAGACACTTCACGATGGCTGGAGAACGGTGGTGGATTTCGTCCGCGCACATTTACCAGTTCACGTACTGTACTGTCTATGCACAAGACAATTGGAGGTCCGATGCTCGTCTGCGCAGCACTAATCACTTTAATGAACCCAAGGTAGCGGGACCCACTAGTGGTAGCCTGCGTGCATCAGTGGTGGTATATAAGATCGAAATGTAATATCTGGTCCAGGTGTATCAACAAGGTACATCGATCAATGTCTATATACAAAGAGCAGACACTGGAGCTGCGTAGTCCTCCGTGTAGACGCCAGCATCGAGCCTGAATCAAACGGTGCGTCACTGCACATGGTCGCAATTGTCCGAATGGATTCAAAGGTACACAGCTCCTCCACGTATCCCAAAGACGAGCAGCGCGGGATACAAAATACTTGTTGTGTTTCTAGGTTATATAGCATCTGTATACATTTTAAGTGTCGAAACAGGCTACACTGAATGAGCTGAAATCTCCAGGGGATGAGCAGCCGCTTCCAGGACCAGGGATGACCCTGATGATCGTCCCGTTATCAGTACAGTTTGTGGTATCGTAGGTGTACACGTCGCAGTTGGAGGGCAACGTCGCTAGTTCAAGCGATGCGCCGTTCACCGCTGTTATGCAGGGGGATTGGTTGTTATCGGCGTCGGCTACGCCAAGCTCCTCGCCGGTACAATCGGTGCTCGCGTACGCAGCAACATCATACTGGGTGGCGTACGCCAGCAAGGGAAGGGAGGCGAATAGCGCAAGGAAGAATTTCATGGTGAAGAATTTCTGCATTATTAGGAAAAGGTTCT
This sequence comes from Leucogyrophana mollusca, assembly GCA_021014945.1. Lineage (NCBI taxonomy): Eukaryota > Fungi > Basidiomycota > Agaricomycetes > Boletales > Leucogyrophana > Leucogyrophana mollusca. Next base: position 101,992 of record MU266337.1, read on the forward strand.
CAACTTGGTGAAAATTAGTGGGGGTGGGGATTGGCTACTCACAATCTTGGAACGACTTTGTGCTGGGGGAATTCATCGCTCTCCTGCTCGTTTTATACTCGAACGAGTGCCGATTTTTACGAAATGCGGCTTGGTGTTGTCAACGTGCCCCAGACTGTGCCGTCGGGCATTGGTCACCGGGTCGCACCCAGAGGAGTAAAGGTTGGTCGGTATCCCTTTTGTTCAGCGGCATGCCAGATTTTGGGGTGTCAGCGCAGGGGGTGCACTGCGACATTGGAATAAGGCTGCCACAACTTATAGATGCATTTGACGTTGAGCGGTATGGTCCCAAAATAAATCAGGCGCTCGGAAACTAGTGCTGTTCGAAAATTAGGGCCAACCCTGGGTGAACGGGGTATTTCGTGTTGAGAATTGAGGACCGTCAGCCTCGGAAGTCTCGCGCGATGGCATGTTAAAGGGGCTGTTCCCACAAAAGACATTTCACGATGGCTGAAGAACGGTGGTAGATTTCGTCGGCCGCGTTCGTCCGCGCACGTTTACCGGCTCACGTACTGCACTGTCCATACACAAGATAATTGGAGGTCCGATGCTCGTCTGCGCAGCACTAACAACTTTGATGAACCCAGAGTAGCGGGACCCACTAGTGGAAGCGTGCATCAGTGGCGGTATATAAGATCGAAATGTGATATATGACCGAGGTATATCAACAAGGTACACCGAGACCACAGGAGTTGGAAACCTCGGCGTCACTTCGAAGCGCGGCGTTCTCGACATAATGACGCCTGTGGTCCACTGTTGTGCTGTGTTGAGATGCGCACGTGGGGCGTTTCCTAATCGAGTGGACCGCGTGGAGGTCTCGCCATGGAGGTCGGCCGTAGACGGGCGGGACGTTCCTCCAAGTGGTGAGGCTGGGCACGTCGACTTTTGAGGGACGGTTTAGATCACTTGTCACGATGACCACACGAAAGGGCATATCTCTGATGGAACTCCGTTGCGATGGGTCCTGTGTACCCACAGGGGCGGCAACGGAGAGGCTTGCCGAAGAACATCCTGGCCGCTCATTGGCACGAAGTTCCTGTGTGCGACGACGAAATGAATGCCTGAGAAAGAAAAATCAGGGTGACAGACTGACAGTGCAGCACGTCAGTGAGAGCAAGAAGCAGGACGAGCGTGACGTGACCTATGTGGAGGAATAAAAAATGTCACGGGAGAATGGGGGTTCGGCAACAATGGGGACGGCGACGAGCAGTGGCCGAAGAGCGCGGATTTTGTGGAGATTTGGAGCGAAAGATGGCTTGGCTGTGTATTTATGTTCATTGCGGCCGCCCTCGAAGGTTTATTGACGGGAAGCTATCGGGTCAAATTTTTTTGCCTTGTCGCTGCGACAGTGAGGGGACCGTTTTTTGGCCCGAGAGGCTGAGGCTAGACGATGTGTAATACGATGGGCGATAACAATTGGGTCGTTATCGACGAATAATAATATGCTGAGCGGAGGGGAATAATAATAAAAAGATATTCGGACGAAAACAGGTGTGGCACGGGTTAACCGGAGTTCGTCACGAGCGGTGACGATGGGGCCTTGCCCGGCGTTGTCCGTAGCGATGGCCACGCGTGTGAACATATTCGTCAAGATCCTTGACGACTTGAACCTTCCCCTCTTCGTCTTCCCCTCAACCACCACCACCACCATCATCTCCCTCCCAAACACTGTTTCGCCGTTATGGCCCTCAACGGCGGCGCACTCAATCTCGGCTACGACAGCGATGACAGCATGCAAGTAGACTCTGAGAACGACCAACTCGATGACCAGCTCTCTCACAACGACGCCGAACCTGATGCCGACGCCGACGGCGAGGAAGTAGATGAGCCCACCTCTCCGGCTGCTAGTAATGCTGTCGCAGGTCCATCGTCATATGCTCAGCAAGACTCTGTAAGTCTTAAGCAGGCTTTTTATGTGGCTATATCTAAATCGAGATTGTCATCTGCAAGGATGCAGAAGACACGGTATGTCGTCCGTCATTTGTCATTGTTCTCTTGTTAGACGATTGCACAGGGCTACGAAGACCTCGCAGAAGACGACGACGACGAAGGCGATGGCTCATACGCCGACGACGAATACGGAAAAAAGAAAGCTCCACAGAAGAAAAAGAAGAAATCCCTCCCATCTTCATCGGCTCCTCGGCCCAAAGGTAAACACCATCCTCGTGGCATCGTCGTCCTCATGTACGTGCCACTCACTTTGCGATGCACACTTAGCCGCCGTACGCCCCGCGACGTCAGACTCAGACTCAGACTACGGCTCACGCTCCAAGAAGAAGAAGAAGCCTCGCGTATCGGGCGACGAGATCCGCGTTTCTAGCAGAGGCGGCAAAATACCCAATTATGTCGATGATGTACAAGACCTCGCCATACTCTCAGAAGATGAGCTAGAGCCCGGTTACTACATTGATCCCAATGCGCCGATCAAGGAGGAAGACGAGATTGAGGCCGTTTTGAGCCACTGCAGGGACGAGGGTCGTGAGGATGATGCCGAGGATCTGTGGTTTGACAACGTCGTAAGTTGGTGTGACAGTCCGCGCGAATTTACAGCTCAACCCGAATGTAGCGCTTTCACATCAAGTGGAAAAACTTCTCACATCTTCACAATACCGACGAAACATATGAATTCTTGAAGCGCTTCAAGGGCCTCAAGCGTGTAGACAACTACATCAAAGCCTACAAGATGTATCAATCGCGCCTCAATGCTCCTGGCCTTTCCCAAGAAGATCGCGAATCTCTTTTACTCGACAAGGAGCGCGAGAAGGAAGAGCTCGAGACGTACAAGGTTGTCGAACGTATCGTGTCACACAGGGAGAACTCTGAAGACCAAACGGAGTACTTCTGCAAATGGACTGGACTTAACTATGAGCACTGCACTTGGGAGGCTCAGGATGAAGTCCGGCCCATTGCTAAGGCAGAAATAGACGCTTACCGCACGCGTGAGGCGGAGGCAAAGTTCCCGTACAAGAGTGTCCAGTACGCTCGCAACCAGCGCCCCTCGTTTCAGAAGATCGAAAAGGACCCTGATTATATTGCTGCCACCGGTGGCGAGCTCAAGGATTTCCAATTGACTGGTCTCAACTGGCTGGCGTATCTCTGGAGCAAGGGTGAGAATGGTATCTTGGCCGATGAGATGGGTCTCGGAAAGGTAGAGTCGTGCTACGTCTACCAGCAATAAACCACGCTTATCGTTCGTCTGTAGACCGTCCAAACTGTCGCCTTCCTCTCTTATCTTTTCCACGAGATGCACCAATTTGGTCCCTTCCTTGTCATCGTCCCCCTTTCTACTATCACTGCGTGGCAGTCCCAATTTGCTGCATGGGCGCCTGATATCAACGTCATCACCTACATCGGCACCGCAGCGGCTCGTGAAGTTATCAGAACATATGAATTCGGCCCATCAAACAAGCGGCTCAAGATGAATGTGCTGCTCACAACATACGAGCTTACGCTAAGGGATGCAAAGGAGCTTGCGGACATTAAGTGGCAGGCACTCGCCGTTGATGAGGTATGTTCCCCTGACATGCGGCTGTCCCTGTCAGCCCCTTTCCGGAACCGCTAAGTGCTGATGATAAATCATATTGATGTAGGCGCATCGCCTGAAGAATTCCGAGAGCCAACTTTACGAGGCGTTGAGATCATTCTCGGCTGCCTCGAAACTGCTGATCACTGGTACACCATTGCAGAATAACGTGAAAGGTATGTTCGGTCAAGTTGAAAGGCAACTGTGCAGAAATAACCTCCATAAATCCTTCTTTTAACAGAGCTTTTGTCACTGATGCACTTTTTGATGCCTGAAAAGTGTACGTCCATCTTTTGTCAGATATCGAAGAAGCTCATTTTTCCTGATCGTAGTCGCTTTGACCAATGAGTTTGACCTCAATGACGCGGACCACGAGGCGAAGATCAAGGAGCTCCACGAACAGCTGGAATCCCTGATGCTCAGACGCTTGAAGCGCGACGTCCTTACATCTTTGCCTACCAAGAGTGAACGTATCCTGCGGGTGGAGATGAGTGCTTTGCAGACTCATTTCTACAAAAACATCTTGACGAAGGTGAGTTGTGCCGCTGAACTTGTGCTCAAATATTAATGTTCATTCGAACAGAACTTCCAAGGGCTGATCAAGAGTGCGAATGGGAACAATAACATCAGCTTGCTCAATATCGGTTGGTATTTTCTTGAGATCGCTTTATTTTGCAATTAACGCCAAGTCTTAGCAATGGAGCTTAAAAAAGCTGCCAACCATCCCTACCTTTTCGATGGTGCCGAAGTTCGGACTGATATCCCTGAAGAAACACTGAAAGGCCTCGTTATGAACAGCGGAAAGATGGTCCTTCTCGACAAACTTCTTGCTCGCCTGCGACAAGACGGTCACCGCGTGTTGATTTTTAGTCAGATGGTTCGCATGCTAGACATCCTCAGCGATTATATGAACCTCCGTGGTTATCAGCACCAGCGCCTTGACGGTATGGTGGCGTCGGACGCACGTAAGAAGTCCATCGCACACTTCAATGCCCCTGGATCTCCAGATTTTGCTTTCCTTTTGTCAACGCGTGCTGGTGGACTCGGTATCAATCTCGAGACTGCGAACACTGTTATCATCTTTGATGTAAGCAGTGCTCCCTGACTTATATTTCGGTACAGCCGCTAAGTTGGCCGTGCAGAGCGACTGGAATCCGCAGAACGATCTGCAGGCGATGGCCCGAGCCCATCGGATTGGCCAGAAATCCCACGTCAGCGTGTATCGCTTCGTGAGCAAGGATACGATGGAGGAAGATGTCCTTGAACGGGCCAAGAAAAAGATGGTCCTTGAGTATGCCAGTGCGTTCACTTGCTTTATTTAATTGCACCCCAAGCTAACGATTCAACCAGTCATTAACCAGATGGACACCTCGCAAGCCCATTTGAGCTCTAAGGGCGAGAAGCTTAAAGAAGCAGTTAAGCCTGACAACTTGAGCAAGGATGAGCTGACCGCGGTCCTCAAATATGGCGCTCAGAAGATGTAAGTATTTTCTTAGCTTCAGCGGCTCCATCTCCGAATTGGCCACTAATGCGGTGCGCAGGTTCGACAAGGATGATTCTCAACAAAACCAGAAGCTGGATGAGATGGACCTTGACGACATTCTAAATCGCGCCGAGGACCACGAGACGATGGCCGCTGGCGGCGATGGTGGAACTTCTTTAGGTGGTGAAGGATTCCTTGCACAGTTCGCAGCTGTCAGCGATGTCAAGAACGATATGAGTTGGGAGGACATCATTCCCCTCGATGAGCGACAGAAGTTCGAGAAGGAGGAAGATCAGCGCAAGGCTGAGGAGCTGGCTGCGCAGGAGCTTAAGGATCGCAAGCGCACGCATGCGCCCGTTTCTTACGAGGGCATGGATGTCGATCAACCTGCACCCGCTCCCGCGCCGAAGAAGCCCAAAGCTCCGGGTCCAACGAGGAAGACCGCCAGTCAGAAAGCTATGGAGCTGAAGGAGCGCGACGTTCGTGTCCTTATTCGTAGCTTGCAGCGCTGGGGAGATATCCGTCAGCGTTATGATGTCATTGTGAGTACCTTCTACGGTAGTCTATTTGATACTGATTGTCCGCAGGTCAACGAGGCTAAACTCGCAGACAAGCATAGGGGCATGATCATCGACGTTTCTGACGAGATAATCGAAACATGCTCCAACGCCGTCGAGGAAAACAATACCCAAAAGCGGGAGCGGATAGCCGCCGGCGAGACGCTCACAAACGCCCAGAAAAGCAAGGCCGTTTTGGTCACCTACCGCAATGTGGGTAACATCAACGCTGAGACCGTTCTGTCGCGTTACCGTGATCTGCGGATCATGTACAACCACCTCAGCGAGATGACCACGGAAGAACTCTACAATTGGCAGATACCTATCGAAAACATCAGACCCACGCTAAATTGGTCTGGTCGTTGGGGACCTCAGGAGGATGCCATGCTTCTTGTTGGCGCTTTCCTGTATGGCTTCGGTAACTGGGAAGCGATGGCGAAGGATCCGAGACTCGGTTTAGAGGGGAAGTTCTTCCTTGAAGAGGGCAAGAAAGGCGAGGATTCCTCAACGCGGCCGATTCCCAATGCCATTCACTTGGTACGGCGAGGTGATTTCCTCCTAGGGATTCTTCGTGAACACGACGAGAAGCTACGTTCGTATGAGAGTTCCTTGCGGACCAAGGGACAGCTAAAGGTTTCGGCCACTCCTCCCCCGACAGCCGTGGCGTCCTCATCGACCAGCAGTCGAAAACGGCGTGCTGAGAGCGAAGCCGTTGCATCTGTCGATGACGGCAGCTCAAAGAAACGCAAACGTCGACCCACGCCCACTTTCACCGACTCCGAGTCGTCAGATGAGTGGTACGTTTGGGGCATTGCTGCGCAAATACACATCACTGATACAACCCACTCACAGCCCGTCGATGGACGAAGCCTCGACGAAGGAGGAGCTGCGTCCTGTCAAGAAGCAGCTGGTAGGTCTTTCGCTATTTTCCGATCACTGGCTCACTCACTCAACGCTGCCTTCAGAAACAACTCAAGCTTTCGGGCGAAGATATGCCAAGAGATGATAAAGTCGCCATTCTAAAGGATTCTCTCGCTGCAATTGGTCGGCGAATAGAGCATGTACTCAACACCAAGCAAGCCGCGGGTGAGGACCGAGAACGGTGGCGGCGACATCTATGGGCGTAAGTCGCTAGCGATGTTGGTGCTTTCGTTTGTTGACTAAAATAAATTCCAGATTCGTCACTCTCTTTTGGCCCAAGAAAGTCAGAGCGTCCAAGTTAGAGGAGATCCACGCGAAGATGGTGATGAAGGAAGCCGCTCCGCGCCCGTCATCTGATGCTGCCAGTGCTAGCAAGAAGCCCCGTCCCACTACAGGCGGTAAAACAAACGGCTCGTTATCTGCATCGACCTCCCTGAAGACGAACGGCAAGTCTCATCGCTGAGGGTGGCAGTTGCGCATGCAGGAGCTCTTGGGTCATTCTTCTATTCTTTTGGTTCCTTCTTGTTTTCGTGCTTGTCCTCTTTATTTCTTTGTCGTTGAGTTGCACTATTCCGTACCTCTCGTAATCGCGTCTCCTGTATCATTGCCTTGTATTCCATACACCATCCTTTGATACTACTCCGAGTTTGAAGCAATTAATATTGATTCTCTCCCTATATCATCATTGAAAGGTTGATAGCAAGCTAATGATACAAATGTGAAACGTCCAAGACGCGCAAATCTCGTCGCCGAATTCATGAAACATCAAAGCTAGATACCAGAGAATCATCAGATATAAGTTACGGAAGAGCTCGTGATTGACATACTCATCATCTCGTCATCGCACCTGAAGTCGTATAGCCGATTTCAAGTTGCCAGAGCTCTGCTTTCGATGGCGGCTGCGTCCAACATCCAAGGTGACACTTGAGTTGCGATCGATCACGACTTCGTGAGCGGACTGTCGAGAATGATTGGTGTGGCGATCGATTTGATGTTTCTCAGAGCTTTGAGATATGGCTATAGCAGGCTGCTGCTGCTGTGCCCGGTTCGCTGTCACTGCACATGCGTGTCAAACAAACTGTGGACATTCGGTGGCGCAGACTGTACCTTCCAACAATCTGGCGTCCGCTTCCCGAGTAAAACTCTGAGTTAGAGCAGTGTATCGTTTCACCTGCCAGCTCATCTGCGAGGCACGAGCGAGGTTTCCCTGAGATACTGCCCATTTCTTTTCCTCCTTGAACCTCCTCCGTTCGCTATCTGCTAATGATGCCCTCGCCCGCAACGCAGCCACTTCCCTCTCTGTCGGGTTCATGGAATGTTTTGGGTCCAGCGTATCAGAGTTGGAAGAGAGGGATGGCGGTGACTTGTCGACCCTCCACTTCCTTTCTGCGTCACTTCTTCTGCGTGAGCGTGATTTGCTCGGAGGGACGACTTCATATTCCGTGGTATTGGATTGGAATTTGACGAGACGTTTGCGCTTTGTGGCGGCGTATACGCTCGCACTGTCGCTCGTCTCGTCCCCGTAAAAGTCATAAAAGTACCCGTCCTCTATAAGCTGCGATAAGACGTCCGTGACCAGAACGCCGAGGGCGACACCGAGCAAGGTGGTCGCGCACTTGACCACGTCTTGCTCGAGAGCAAACTCGTAGACTAGCTTGATTGCGATGCCGAAGCCGACGACGAACGCGAGGTCTGCGAACTCCATAAGTGCATAATAGAGCGCGACGCCCTGGACGAGTCCAAGGAGGATAACATCTCCGACTGCAGCTATGACGCTGGGGTCCTCTATGGAATTATTGGAGAATTTGTCGATGGCAATGCGGGTGCCCAAGCCGAAAAGCAGGGCAGCCGCTGTGGAGAAATACATGAAAGTTAGAGAGACGGGGCGAGCATTCAAAGCGGCATTGTTTGGTGTTCGCAGCTAATAAAATGTGTTTATTTTGAGATGGTTCAATTGCCCTCAGGCTCATCCCACGCGCTCGCGTGCAAACAACGGAACCAAATCGAAGCCAAAAGGCCCATCGGACGCGCACAATCAATGAAATCGTTACAGATTACAGCAGGCGCAAGGGAAAGCAGGCTAGGATACAGCATATCGCCTAATACAAATTAAAACCCATCCTCGTTGTCCACATAGTTGGCCATAGGATCTTCCGTATTCCGGCGGTTCAGACGGTACGCCTCTGTATATGAAGCAACGTGAAAAAGGCGTCCAATGAAATCGATAAAACAAGCTTACCAAGCTCCTCCTCGGTAACGTCATGCCCACCACTTTCCAGCCCCTTCTTCTTTTTGCTGAACCGGTCCTCGCCATCTCCCCCTCTGCCCTTGCGCTTCTTTTCCCCGCTCATCGCCGCAGCCAATCGATCCTTATCCAAGGATACATCGCCCTCTCCCACGCGCTTTGTTGAGTAATTCTGTTCCACCCTCTCGCGAGGCTTGTCGTCCTTTTCTAGCGAGGCTTCGGGCATAGGATTTGAAGATGACGCGAGAAGGTGTTGGGCACTGGACGCCCTGGCTGCCTCAATACCGGCCTCGCCAGCGCAATAGGAGATATGAATATTGGAGTGACAGCATGCATAGCCCCAGCTCCCGCTTGACAAGTCGTACCACGAGCCCCAAACTTCCGTGTGGTTGTTGATGTAAACTGTAAGCCCCTGTCAGTAGGAGCACCTAGGAGGCGTTGTGAGAGCGCCTACCATCTTCTGGGTACTTGGATCTCGCTTTTGCGCGTTCCTTGCCCTTGATAACCTGACCTGTCCGCGAGTACTCCACGTAATTTTCAGTTTGACCTTGAAGGAGCTCTTTCGGTGCCTTCTCGAGGTATTGCTCGCCCCCGTACTTGGAAAGGATGCTGACTTTGGAAACGTCCTTCATCTTCTCTTTGTTCTCCTTGAACTCCTGGTGTAGCAGTTGACCTTGTGTTGGGTTCGCGTTGAGGTGGACATCGTTACCGCGTGATGAGGCTTGCCAAGCAAAGAGCTGGAGCTTCTGGACCTCTGGAGCTTCACCAGAGTAGCGGAAGAAATTGTCGCCAGCAAATTTGGCCTACAATAATGACAGCTTTAGCACTGCGGGTCGGTCACATTTAAACGGACGCGTACCTCCTCTGCAGGAACATCTCGCAAAGGAGCATCTCGCATTGAACGAGTCTTGGGATCATAGTAAGCACTCTCTGGGTCCAAGTTTATAAGGTATTTGGCGGTATCTTCTCGGATACGAAGATTTCGGACAGTAATGCGAGTTTTGGTGTCCAATTTCTGTCCAACTGCGTCAGCAGCGTCCGCATACTTGTCGTCGTCGGCATCTTCTTCGTCACTTGAACCAAAGTCGGGATCCGCCTCTTTTCCTTCTGCCTTCCCCGCCTTTGCTACTTTGCGCACTGCAGCAAGATCTGTCGTTGTCTGGTTATCAATTTCCTCTTCTCTGAGCTTTTGTCTCGCCGCTTCTATCGCCTCATATTCCTCGTATATCTTTTTATGCTCGTTCGTATCATAGCCATTCCATCTATCCCGCTTCGCATCGTAGCCAGATGCCACATCCTGTATTATCTCGTCCGCTTGTATGTCCTGGTTCGTGAACTTGGCACCCTTCTTCCGTGGTCGCTCGATGCAATCGCGCTTCTTGTGTGTCATAGCACCACAGTTCTCACAAGCGCCTTTGCGGTACTTCTTTGCGGCTGGGCCAGCTTTCGCACCGCGATCATACCATTCTAGCTTATCCGAAGTGCGGTCGTCTTGTGGCCTACGCTGATGGCTGAGCGAGGGAGCACCAGTGTCCAAGTACCATGGCGCCTGGGATATATATTCTGAGGAACAGCATCGGTTTACTGGGCTGAATATAACGAGAACTCTTCACTTACGAGGAATATGAGGATTGATGGGCCTTCCCTCCTCGTCAAGAGCAGCAGGTGCGGTACCGGCTTTACGGGCAGCGTCAAGGTCTTTCTGACGCCTGAATTCCTCACGCGAGAGTTTTCCAACAGCTATAAAGAAATTAGAGGCGATACCGTGACTGTAAATATGACAGACTTACCTGAAGACGAAGCCATCCTTGCAGTCCTTGATCGAAGTTACAAATCTCAGTCCGAGAGTGAAAGCGACACCGGGACATTGACGACGGTCGAATGTGGAAGGTGGTTCCCACGCCAATTCCCTGTGGTCATACCAGGTCATACCCCTTGGATCGTTGTGATGCACAAGTACTGGCAGTTAGCCTATCATGTACTGGAGCAGGATCACCACTGTCGTCGAGTGTAGACTCTCCAGTCAAGTCCACAATGCTCGCTGATAGCTTTCTAACTGTGCAGGACAAGCGGCCCTGGAGTATTCCAACTCAGTGGTGGAATATCAACTAGAGGTCTACTTAGGTGCGGTCAGCCGCCTCTAGCTGGGTCTTGTCAGCCTCTCTGCACGAGGCTTGGTATATAAGAGCTCCAGAATCCAACCAAGCCCTCGTCCGCTCCTTCTTTCACGCCCACCATCATCTGCTATTTTTGTTCATTCTAGCCACCTACCCTTACACTCTTTTTACGATGCATTCTTTCAACACCGTCCTCTCATTCGCCCTCCTCTTCTCCGCGGCCTGTGCTGTCCCACTCAACTCCCCCCAGTTTGTCAGCTCTTCATTTTACTGTTATCAATAATTACAAACTACTGACCGTCCTCTGCAGGGTGTCAAGATCCCAGTTTCCTGCGTCATCGCCGATGTGGCCTATCCAGATCCCTCACACACCCTCTACCTTCTTCGGAAGCGCGGCGTTCTCCCCCCAATAGGCCTCTCAGAGCACGTCTTCAGTGAACTTCTCGTATGGTGCAACGAATATGGTTCAACATCTGGTCTTCTGCTTGCTCGTCAAACACCTGGGGACTGCTCGGCGGCTGGCGGTGAAGCTGACACGAGTGCCAGCCCCGCTGCTTCCTCGGACAGCAACGACGCCTCCGCTTCCTCGGAGGGTGACGGCACGTCTGGCAGCGAAGATCCCGGTCCATCCGCATCTGCTTCCAACGGCGGCCCCGCGGACTCTCCTTCACCTGCCGATGGAGCCTCCTCCCCTTCCGGAGAGTCCGCCCGCCCTTCTACAAGCAATGCGCCCGCTACAGCTGCCCCGGGAAACACTGGCGACGATTCGGCCTCTCCCGATAATGGTAATGGGGCCGCATCACCAGCGGCAGCTGGTCAAGGTACAACCAGCGACGGAGCGGCAAGTCCCAGCAACAACAACGCGGGTGCATCAACCGCTTCACCAGCCGACCAGGGGACCACCTCCAGCAACGCCGCTCCCGGTTCTGATGGCACTGCTTCAACTGACTCCCCTAACGCACCCCCTGTACAGGATGACGCCGCTTCTGCTTGCCCTGATGGTCAAATACTTGGCACTAGTGGACAGGGTCTCATGTCATCCACCGGACTGGGAGGTGCTTTCTGTATCGCAGATTCAAGTGCAACCTCCGAATCTAACAGCGCCGCGCCTGGAATCCTTGCGGTGGCCCCCGATGTTACATCCGGTGGCCCCGCCGTAAACCTCGACGATGGCGACGCTGGTATCACTTCCGGTCCCGGTGATGGTAACACTCCTCCAGCCGGTTCTGTTGCCCCAGCGAACGACGGTACCGCCAACGCGACGCCGGCCGACGGTGCCGGAGGCTGTCCTGAAGGCCAGATTCTTGGCACGAGTGGCGAGGGTGTCTTATCTGGAATGGATGGCGCCGTGTGTGTTGCCGACCCTGGAGCTGCTTCCAGCAATGATGCTCCTGCCGCCGCTTCCAACAACGATGGTACAGCTGCCCCTACTTCCGCCGAAGACAGTGGCAGCACTGCGGCGTCTTCCGATTCTGCTTCGCCCTCTATTGCTGACAATGGTACGGCTGTTTCGGACAGCGGCACTACTCCCGATGGCACTGCTCCAGCTAGTGATGGTACGACTACCGCGGACAATGGCACCGCTCCCGACAGTACTGCACCAGCCAGCGACGGGACCACCACCGAGACACCAACCAATTCTGCTGATGCGACGCCTGCGGACGGTACCAACACTGATGCAGCCAACCCTTGTCCTGAGGGACAGGCTCTCGACACGACTGGTGGGGGCGCTGTGCCCGATCCTGGGACAGAGGGTGCTACATGTGTTGCTGCGTAGTAAATACAGTTGGTTGATTTATGATAATGAAAACAACTACTTGAAGCAACTATATGCTCTACATATGACGATTGTGCTCCCGAGGCCTCTTGTCAGGAGGTGGGTATGATTGAGGTGACAAACAACACGTAAACAACGCACGCGCCTGTGGCACTTGGGTGGCCAATCTATTCGATGGTCTGCTCACTCAGAAGCAGCGAGCGTTACACTACCCTAAACGTTCCAAATTCCCAGTACATTCACGGTCTACTTAAGCCATGGAGACCCATGTTGGTGTTTTGCCAATCGGTAAGTCACTACCAGTACCTTACACGGTGGTTGACTCTAACCTCCACGCAGACGTGATTGACGCGCTGGCCGCGCAGCTCAACGAAAAATCTTCGCTATCGAATTCATCTCCGGCTCGTTTTCTGAGACTACCGCATCCTCGAACAGGTCAGGCCCTCACTTCACCCTGTGGGTTGGAAATTCTCTTGTTGACGAAGTCCAGGCATTGCGTCTCTGTTCCTACCCTATGAACTGAATATGGAGCGCCTCGACAGCTCTTCGAAGACGAGGTTTTCAATAGCGGAAGTGCAAGCTGTAGCACCCCCGAATGCGCGATCGTGGTTTATTGGAGAAGAAGTGGTGTCAGGTAAGTAGATGCACCTGTTGTTGCATCCCATTCAATAATTTATAGCTTGTTAGACGGAAAGCTACTGGTGATGACCCCAGTGGACCCAGTTCTCTTATTGATACCAATATTGCAAACGCTACAGCCCGTACGTCGATGCAACCATGCACCTACTTAGACAGTTCATCTCACCTTTTATCCACAGACGGATGGCTCGGCGGGGAACTTCAGACCCGCAGATGACATATTTACAGATGCGGCCGAAAAACTGGCAACCGCATCTCGATCGTCAGCAGCAAAAGACCCATCAACCATATTACTCGAAAGCGATATAACTGCGCTGCTATCGTTAGACTGTGTCGAGCACGCTATGAGGCGTATTTGTGAGGTGAAAGGTGAATTTTATGCAGCCTGTCAAAACCATTTGGGAATGCTTTGAAACTGACTCGAAACTTAGATATCACGCCTGAAATAACAGTCTACCGATTCTCGCCAGAAAAGCTTTTGCAGTACATCCGAGCCAAGGTTGACCGGTTATCTGCACCTCGGGTTCTCGAGATGTCTCGGAGCCTGATACGCGGCCTTGCGAAAGACGGTCTGATGGAAGATGGGAAAGAGGATCTGCTAGCACGTCAGCCGTTTTTCTTCGTATGATGGAGCCTACTTTGAACAAACCTTCCATCAGTGGGCCGTATCAGGAGTGCCTGCGATCTCGTTTCGCAGTACGTTCCCCCTGATGTGCACCAGAGTTTACTGGCGTCGTACGAGTGAGTAACAAGATATTTTTTACGAACTTCGCTCAATTCACACATTTAGATTTACAAAACTCGATGCACACCTCAAGGGCGTGCACGACGAGCAGCTTGCCCAGGTAGTAGCAAGCAAGCCGACGAAGGCGAAAGCTGTAAAGGCGACACCATCTACTGAAGAGGGCGGCAAGAAGCGGAAGAACCAAACGAAGAGCTCACAGGGTGTTGAGAAGCTGAAGAAAGCAAATGTCAACGGAATGTCAAAGCTCTCAAGCTTCTTCAAGAAAGCCGCTTAGAACTGCGTGTTGGTTGCTTGGATATTCCCGATATTTTCCTGGCGTACATGCCTTGTGTTTGATCTCGGGTTACCTTTTGACCTATCGTCTCACCATAGGGAGATAACAGGACACAACGGTGATACGTGTTATCAGAACCATCTTGCAATGAGAGCGTGGGTTGAATCAAAGGCGCTAGATCTGGCTGTATCATGATGGTTTCGACTTTAACAACACCCCGAGACGCCTGGTGACTTGTAGCCTCACACGCTCCCGATATGTTCGTGCTTGTCACAACGCGGCATGGGAGATTTGCCTCTTCCTTGTTGTCCAACGACTCGGCTGTCAATTGGAGGAGGAAAAAAAGGTAAATATAACGCACTAGCCACCTTATAGCCACTGTTCGCAAGCTGACAGACACCTCGTGAAGAGTGATGGGCGCGTTAGCGGCCGACCACATCTTGCAAGCTGTACCGTAGCTCGCCTTTATGATGAATCTTGAACTTGAGCGGGCTCAGGGGCTACACCCTAAACCGCGACCCGGAGTCGGATTACCATAACGAGCGAAGAACGCCATCATCACGAAATCTGTCTCTTTTCAGCAATCTTCGTGGATGAGCAGCACCACGACGCTGAGAGGAGCTGAATATTGCTGATATTTCAGGATGATACTCGAAAGCCGCATAGTCCACGATGTTGAGGAAGAAGAAGAACTCTTTTCGCACACGGACATGTCGAAAGCCGACTCTTGGAGAGTTTCCGGGGTAAGCTTCCGTCTCTTGCCCTATATTCGTCAGCGCACCTTGCTCACGATTGCGTGATATCGTCTCATCGTAGGAAACTTTGCTTTACTCATAAAACTCTTCGTTATGATGAGCTGTCCGCATAATCCCCGAGCGTCTCGCTGGTAGCATCCTCATAAACGCACATTTGTTGCTGAGACGTGTCTCCTGTTCCACTTTAAACTCTGCGGCTTGGAGAAAATAGACATGGCTAACTCCCCTCACGGTGGCATTCTCAAGGTTTATGGTTATCATTCTTCGACGAGCACGCAATCTGACATGATATGGCGTAGGATCTCGTTGCAAGAGACGAACCAATATCCGCACAACTCAGAGAAGAGGCTGCGACTCTCCGGGACATTGTGCTAACAGAGGTATGGACCCAAGGGTGCCGAGCCTGACGAGATAACTGACACTGTTGATACAACACAGCGCCAGCTTTGTGACTTGGAGCTCATTATCAATGGTGGTTTCAGTCCGCTCGAAGGCTTCATGAACGAGAGTGATTATTTGAGGTGACATTGGACCATCTCTTGTGAACTGTCCTTGTTCCTCACGTCATATCCACAGTGTTGTCGATACTCTGCGGCTCGCCGATGGCACACTCTTCTCCATGCCTGTCACGCTTGACGTGTCGCTGGCCGACATTGAGCGACTCGGCATTGCACCTGGCGTTCGTCTTGCCCTGCGAGACCCCCGTGATGATCAGGCTTTAGCTATTATCACTGTAGAAGATGCGTACACCTACGACGCAGTCAAGGAATCCATTCAAGTATTTGGTGCGGACGACCCAGCCCATCCATCCGTTGCATATCTTCGCAACCGCGTGAAGGAATATTATGTCGGTGGAAAAGTTCAGGCTATTCAAGCCCCTACCCATTTCGATTACGTTGCCCTTCGTTGTATGTTTTCTCTACGTTTTGAAGACCTCTACATGACTCTCAACTTTTCCAGATACACCCTCAGAGCTCCGTTCACACTTCAAAAAACTTGCATGGCGGAAAGTTGTCGCCTTCCAGACTCGGAACCCAATGCATCGTGCTCATCGCGAACTCACCGTCCGTGCGGCCCGACAGCGTCAAGCCAACGTTCTCATTCATCCAGTCGTAGGCCTCACCAAACCCGGCGATGTTGACCACTACACTCGTGTGCGCGTGTATGAAGCCATCATGGCGAAGTACCCCAATGGTATGGGGCATCTTGCACTCCTTCCCCTCGCAATGCGAATGGCTGGCCCACGTGAGGCGGTTTGGCACGCGATCATCAGAAAGAATTTTGGTGCGACACACTTCATAGTCGGAAGAGACCATGCTGGCCCAGGCAAGAATTCGCAAGGGAAGGACTTTTATGGCCCATATGACGCTCAGGAGCTTGTTGAAAAGTACAAAGACGAGCTGCAGATCGAAATGGTGCCATTCCAGATGATGACATATCTTCCCTCCACGGACGAATACCAGCCCATAGACGAGATCCCAGCAGGCACGCAGACCCTGGATATCTCTGGTACCGAGCTCCGTAAACGTCTAAAAACCGGCGCCCCGATACCTGATTGGTTCAGCTACGAGTGCGTAACACGAACTCGCACAGTTGATAAGTGCTGGTTCTAACAATGACATCTAGCGCTGTAGTCAAGACTCTCCGAGAAAGTTATCCACCACGACACAAACAGGGATTCGTGTTATTCCTCACTGGCCTTCATAACTCCGGCAAAGATGTAATTGCCAAAGCCCTTCAAGTGTCTCTTAATGAGCAGGGCGGCCGAAGTGTCTCCCTCCTTCTTGGTGAGACCTTGCGACCAGACCTCACGCCGCAATTAGGCTACACCTCCGCCGAGCGACACGAAAACCTCCAGCGCATCTCGTTTGTTGCCAGTGAACTTGCTCGTGCTGGCGCAGCTGTCATTGCCGCACCGATTGCTCCAGAGGAGCGTTCCAGGACCCTTGTTCGCGACACCGTATTACAGAGCGGCGGTGCCGGCGGAAACTTCTTCCTCATCCATGTGGCAACGCCTCTGGAGCATTGCGAGAGCACAGACCGACGGGGTGTCTATGCTCAGGCACGACGCGGCGAGATCAAGGGCTTCGTAGGCGTAGACACGGAGTACGAAACACCAAAGAAAGCCGACCTTGTAGTGGACGTGACCACGCAAAGCGTCCCAGAGATCGTACACAGTGAGCATAGACTTCCTTTACGATCAACTCGTGCTGAATATCCTTTGGCGCAGGTATTGTACTACTTCTGGAGACCAACGCTCTTTTATGAGTTACGGGTAATGTGATAGGCTTCACATATAGAAGATACCAGGTCCGCACATCATATTTAAAGCGGCAGACCCACCACAGCCCAGCAGCGGAACTCTTCGAGTTCAATGTTCAGAGGGAAGCTGGTGAAAAGTCACCGTGTAGCATAAACATGTATCCATCGCATTTTCGCGCTTATTTTGGCTTTTGGACCAACAGCGACAGAAATGGAAGCACCCGCCATGATATTATTGTGCACCGCTGTAGCCCAGCACATCAACGAGCGGTATGGCTAACCCCCAGGCCGAGATATGGCCTGTAAAACGGCGAGTGTTATCATCGAATCAAATAACGTCGACGCGTGGTATACCGGTCATCGCAACGATCAACACGGCAGGCCCATGCCTTGAGACCAACGAAGTACGAACGTCTTATGTTCAGCGATCCAGTGAACCAGCAGATCACCCAACATAAGAAGCACCTCGTTCATCATGCATCATGACTGACGCGACTTGGAGACAGATCAACTTCAAGAGTCAGCTACCGCGCTTTAGGCCACGTGTTAGTTCCCACGCATGGTATATGCCCACCGTGAATTAACCATGTCGACATCTCTTCCTTTTCGTCATCTTCCCTTTCGTGTTTCTTCGTCTTCTGAAAACGCTGGACCAATACTGGACTGCTTCAAAATTCGAGATTAACTCTCCGAGACCAAGGACGCCCTGCTCTCTCCAGTGGTATGAGCTCTTCCAAGGAGTACGTAGATCGCGGCGTCCAAGCGAGCACCCCACCACCGAACACACGGCTTCCAGACTCAGATCTCGCCTTGGTACTAATTGCGTCAGGAACAGTGCCAAGACGCGCCAGCCATGCTACTCTCTCTTTTAATTCACCGAGTTGCTCGCCTTCAAGATCGCCTCTCTCCCGCCGGGAGAGCGGCGCATATAGCCACTCATTCCCTCTTGATAGCCCTACGAGCCCCGTTCGCGCGACCTTGATATCTCGTCGCGTCCCGAAGCGCAAAGCCTTACCGTATTCACGCCCATCCGAAGCTAATAGGGACGAAAAACGCGTGGTCTCTATGCCCGAGAACGTACCGGAGTACGCGCGAGTTCCAGTAGGCACACGCGTAGTATCCATGCCTGAAGACCTCCGACCTGCGTTCGAGCCCTCACTGGAATCTGTATACTCCCCTTCAACTGGTGACTCCTTTGGATCCTACCTGGAAAAGCGCAACCGCATTCATGTTCATCCACCTGCTGACGTGCCTCATACGCCATCTCCTCCATCGTCCCCGGAATCGGTCCTCATCATTGATGGTGATGCTCAACTTCCTGATGCATTTCTCCGCAGGAAATACTCCCCTGAGTTGGATGATTATGATGAAGGTAAATTAACCGAAGCATGTATGGTGCTTTCTGACCGTGAATTATTCGGCCACTTCGTAGGCTGGATCGCCTGGGCCAGCTCTCCACCTCGACCGATCCCTGCGCTCCATGGCCCTCTCTCACTGCCATACGCTCGATGTCCCTCGTAAGTTGCCAGTATCTTCACTGCTAACTATCAAGCCTACATGTTTCCCAGTGGTGCTGAAGGCACAATCATTGATGAGTCCGACAACGTATCTCGTATCATCTGGGGTCTCGGACCTGGCGAACTCCCCTCTGGCCATTCTCGTATTGGAACATGTGCATCCTCCTATGAGGCTTGTCCCCGGGTGTCTGCGCACGTCCCCATTTCACAGGCTCCGCCGCGATTACAACGGAAGTCACTGCACTCAAGCTCTAGCCATAATCCTCAAGTGCAACCGCATATCCCGACCGGAAAGCAGGCGACGATAACTGAAACCGAATTGCAGGAACCTAGTTTCCAGGATCAGATCGAGCGGAAGGTCGCTGTATCCCGACTAGACCGGAGCTCTTTCCCCTCCGCATCTACTATACGAGAGGATTTATCAAAAGACACGGACACGTGGCGGCCTGTGTACACTGTTCGAGACCACCCGAGGCGGGAGCACATTCACCAAGAAGCCCAGTATTCTCGTGTCGACGAAGGACTTCTTCTGGATTGGCAAGAAATGACACTGGACGAGAGGCAGCTCGAACATACAATGGCACAGTACTCCGAGTCTCGCAAGTCGGCCGTGCCCGGATTTCCACCTGTCACACAAGTACAAGTCCCCCAGGCGTACCCTCGCATCTTTGTCGAACGGCGACCGAATGAATACGTTGCCTCTGTCAACACTCCACGCCAGTCTGCTATGGCAATTGCTCAACAATACCGTACTCACCTACAGCAACAACTTCGCCAAAAGCAGCAACAGCTTGTTGGTCTCCCTACGCCGCCCAACTCGTCGTCCCCGCAGTGGTCCTCAAACTTCTCTCCTTATCAAGGTTCCTCTCTTTCTCCCGACATGGATTTACCCTATCATTCCAGGCCTTCGCCCAATATTTCTTATGCTCCGCACAAGCAACGCTCCGATCCTTCTCATCAGTTACGGCGCTTTGTCTACGAACGGATGGGTAACCTGGCTACCGGTGTGGCCCCACAAACAAACACCTATCGCTCTAATGGTCCGTCAGATTCAGTTGATAAAACCTTGAAATCTCTGTCAAGTCTTTCACCGCAGTCTGAAGTATCCAACAAACTCGCACATTACCTCAGACATCTAAATGCATTGACATCCCAGAGCTCGTTTACCTCCCCTGTGCACCCTGGCCCTCCACCCAATACCCCTTTGCCTCCTGTCCCCTTTGTCACGAACCCCATCTCTCGCGGTTCGACCAGCCACGCATACGGAGGGGCCGTTACCGCGACGCCGCCCTCCCCTCAATCCCCTGAAGCGCGCACTCGTAGTGTCTCATACCAACAGCCACAGTCTGTTCCTTTGGTCAGGCCAATGCAGAGACGCTTGTCCTCTGTTCCAGAAGAAGACCTTAGCGTATTTATCGATAGTTCACCCAACTCTCAACTGGCGCGAGATCGTCGGCGAGGTCTTTTGTCCCGGGGAGCGGATGCATTGGATGGCCACTCCCCAGCCCAAAGGCCCGATCAGCAGCGTCAGTTTTTGCAAGTTCCTTCAGCATCTTATCAATCGAGGACGCCGAGCCCGGAGTTTTCGATTCCCAACCGTGAGTACGATCCTCGGACCTATGCCTTATATCATGGCGCTTCGCCTGCTCGGGTGCGTTTACCATACGTCAAAGCGCAAGGGGACTATCAGCAAGATGCAAACGACCGAGCCAGGGCTGGGATAGGTCACAGCGAAAGCGTACCGAGCGCAAGCCAGCAGTCAAAGAGGAAACCGCGCGGAAGGAAGATCCGCGGACCGCCAGGTAACGGGTTTGGGCGGGGACAAGGGCGAGCTCTTGTCCCAGCGTGAAATTTGTAGTTTTGCTATCGCACTGTTTTCTATTTTCTTACTTTTGTTGTATTCTTCGGCATTGTTTCTGCGTTGTGTTGTATCTTTGCCTTGCACCCCTACTTCGAATTTGTCCATGCATCAGCACGCCTACATGTTCACTACCGTGGCTTCCCCTTAAATCCTTTCATTCGCTTGATAGACTTCCAGCATTATCATTAGATCTCTCACTCTCTCCCTGTAGCTATCATCCAAAACAATATCATTGCGAGACATGATCACGGAAAACGACACATCCAGAGCCTACCCTCATGGCTTGACGAACATATCGGTGAACTTGTCTACAGGGAGTTTAAAGAATGATGGTGCGTCCGAGACGGTGTCCAGGATCCTGGTGAAGAGGGGTCAATATCGCGCCACGAGACCCAGCTGTCATGGGACGCGACTCACTTCTTCTGGTGGGCGTCATCAAAGTGATGGCCGATGTGCCTTTTGAACTTCTCGACCAACAGCGGTGTGCCTTCTTCACGGCGACGCTTGTGTCCGACAGGGTATTCCACCACGACCTCGTCCAGTTTCGTGCCGTCGTTTAGTTCGACCAAAAGTGCATTGCCGATCGAGCGCTTCGCGGGATCATGATACTCGGCAGAGAATGCTGTATCTTCAACACAGAAAATCTTCGCACGCAGGGCGTCGATGCGCGGATCGGCAGCTGAGGCATCGCTGTAGGACGTTGACGTGAGTTCACCGAAAATGAGAGGATATGCAACCATGTAGTTGATGGCGTGACTGCAAATACGTTATTAGTGTTTTCCACGCGTCGCTCAAGCCATGGGCGGTACGCACTCCCTATCAGCGAAGTTATCGAGAGGACCTTGCTTATCGATGATCCTGATAGCAGCTTCTTGGGTGCGGATGCGCACACTCTTGATGTCGTCGGACGACTTGCCCATCGCCTTGAGCTGAGCGTGAATGGTGTGTGCAGCCTCGACGGCCGTCTGCGCATGGAATTCGGCAGGGTAGGAGATCTTGAAAAGGACGTTCTCCATGATGTAGGACCCGAAGGGCATCTGGAATTCGAAGGGCTTGCCCTAGAAAAGGGACAACGTCAGTCTAGATTTGAGCAGGACAGCACAAGCAAACCTTGAACAAGACGTCATAGAATCCCCATGTCTTCGCCGTAAGCACGGAAGGAAGACCAAGCTCGCCTTTCTTAACAAGCAGCGCAAGATTTACTGCACGGGAGCATGCGTCGCCTGCTGCCCAAGACTTCCGAGGTCCAGTGTTGGGAGCGTGACGATACGTGCGGAGAGACTGGCCATCGACCCAAGCTTGCGAGACTGCGTCAATGGTCTGAGAATGCGAAAGTCCACTTGAGGAAGTGACAGTTAGGCACAGTCCGCGTGCTCAGATAACAGCGAGAACTCACAGCATCTTTGACACTACTGCGGTGCTGGCAACCTTGACAAGAACGACATGGTCGAGACCGACACGGTTGAAAGAGTTGAGGAGAGCAAGTCCACCTTGGATTTCGTGGGCTTTGATCATGGCCTCAAGGATGTCGCGGACAGTGAGAGGTTGGCCTTGTCGTGCAAGATGGTCGGCGACGGCCAAGATTGCGCCAAGGTTGTCGGACGGGTGTCCCCCTGTAATTTCAAAGCACGGGTTAACGTCTCTGGCGATGCACAGTAGAAGAACGAATGATTCCAAGTCGAAGATGTGATGTCCAAGCACGAGCATAAGCCCCGAAGGAAGACCAGTCACAAGAGCGCGGGGTGACAAAGAAGGCGCCTTTCCTGATCACTTGCTAACGAAGGTGTGCTTACATTCCGCGGCAAGGAAGCAGTCGTTGAAATCGAGCCAACGGATGATAGTTCCAATATTGAACGCGCCGCGAATGGGATCCAGCTGGTAATTGGTACCAGGCACCTTCGTACCTGCAACTGTATATCAGCACGACGATATAACAGAGAAATAGAATCCTACCGTTGGGCACGACAGTTCCTTCGACGACAGGACCAAGGAGCTTTGAACATTCGGGGAAGCGAAGGCCCTCAAGACCACATCCTATGGTGTCGATGAGACAAAGCCTAGCTGTCTCAAACGCAAGATCTGAGGTGACTTTGTAATTGTGGACGTAGTCTGCAATGTCCTTGAGGACCTTGTCAGGCTCTGGACGTACGGCGGACTCTCCGTGGTGGACAGACATAGCGCGAGCACTTAGGCAGAAACGAGAACCAAAAGTGGGGGTCGATAATCGATGGTAAACGGGTGCACTACTTATCGGACGAGAGAATGAACGCGGCCCTCGCCGAATCAGAGACAGCATCGTAGCACAAGAAAGAAAACAAAGTCCGAGTGAGCGATATTTTTCAGTGCTGACCGTGTGTAACCTGGATGATCCGCCCGCCAGACGTCGGCAAACGCCCTCACTAGTACTTACGCACATAATAATGATTGTCTGTATCGCCAAGGCTCGTATTATAAACTCCTAGTCATCATTGCAATCCACATCACCATAATTCTACTGGCATCGATAAAATATCAATATATACGCAAGGAATCATTAGTTGGCAACATCCACACAAACTGCGGTCATGGTTCAAACGGGAGCCGAATGATCTTGAACCTCAGTGGAGAGCACTTGATGGTCGCTGGATGTGGGGACCTGTTTCTGAGATTCAGTCGGTCGGACCTGGACCTCATCCTGACTCGGAGTAGGCTGGGGGGAACCCTGGGCAGCAGAGGAAGGAGGTTGTGCGTTTTGTGGAGGGTAGCCGGGATAGTAGCCAGGCTGTTGATGAAACATGTTGGGCGTCGAGGATCCTGGTGCATAGCCGGGATAGCTGTACTGGGGTTGCCCCGGCATGGAGGGAGGACCATAATAGCTGCCGTATTGAGGGTGAGGGGGAAAATTGGCCGGAGGGGTTCCCGCAGGATGGCCGGGATAGTTGTAGAATGGACCCGGAGCGCCGGAAACTGGGTACTGCGTCACAGGAACAGTGCCGGGAACTCCGGAAACCGGAGAGGGGGTGGGTGGGCTGACGGCTTGGACCGATGAGGTCCATATCCCCTTTCCACGAGCGCTTGATACGGAGGCATATATGATAAGTATGGCACCATACGCGAGAACTACACACCAACCATGTCAGTAAAATGTATCATACTGTAAGGAAGTTCACCTTACGGGCGATAAAGTTGAGGAACGAGAATGCAGCAATGGCACTAAACTCGCTGCAGACTGCACCATATGTTACTGTTTTTGCACATCCTTTTTATCAAAATATGTCGGCTACTTACCTGGGATGTCGTATGCCAGGCAACCACCTGGAAACATACGGCCCCAAATTGCTACCACTTCACCTGCTGTTGCGGCCCATAGGACGGTGAGAAGGACTGCAAAACAGATTCGAAATGGAGCTGTGAAGTTCTACGTCGCTGACTCACATGCCCACACGACTTCCGATACGATCGTAAAAAGGAACAGACCAGGAAGTACACGACCGAGCAGAAGGCTACTTAAAGGCATGAGATTAGAGTCACGTTCATCAAAGATCACACTCACAAAGCAGGAAGTAAGGCAAGTGTCAGGACGGCTGTAGCCAGTCCCAGATAAATAGAAACCACAGTCGGATCGTGGGAGTCATAGTGGGGGGGCACCAGGGAGGTGAAATAACCACACAAGCCGAGTACTACAACAGCAAACAGCGAGACGATGGCTAGTAGCAGCTCGTCAGTCGAGGGTTCACCTCGAAAACTCTGAATCTCACAATACACAACGGTGCGGAACCAAAGCAGAGCACCCATTTTGACGATGAAAGCGGCCGATTCGCTGGCGACCGTGTTTTTTGAGGAGGCGAAAACAGCACCCAAGCCATCGACATCTTATAGGTAGGTCGTTTTGGGGGAGAAAAGGAGAGTTGGCGGTTGCATTGATTTTGACAGCGCTTGGAGACAGCTCCGACTCAGCCTCCGAGTCTGACTCATTAGAATTGCGATTATATGGATAATCGATAATATTTGGGGTAACTAGCAGACCTTGAGCGCACTTACGAGGCTCACCAGGAGCCAACAGTTCACCCTACTAAACTCAAAGAGGCGGAACGCCCGCGATCAAGAAACGTCACCGCGACTCTCAGCTTTGCTCGTCCCAAACCAACCACAGCTGGCCCACCCTCGGTCCCTAGATGTCACCCTGTCGTGACCCACCGAGTGGCGACAGGTGTCGACCCACGCGGATATCCGGGGGACCCGATCCAATGTCAGGCCGCATTTGACCAGAGTTGACAAAGAGTTGACCAGGCGCATATCAACCCGAACCAACCTCCTCCTGTGGTCAGTGATCTTCTGGTATGCTTCGAGTAGCTTCTTGTCTGTTGGCTATCGCTGTCATTGCAGGCGGTGAGTTTTCCGCAGTCTCTCTTAGCGAAGCTCATGTGTAGTCTACTTACAGCGGTGCCCAACGCCTCTCTCGTTGAACCCCACGCACTCACGCGTCGCCAGGCAGACAGTCCCTACCCCCCACAATGCGAATCGATTTGTGACCAATCTAATCAGGACGACGACGTATGTGTCAAGCCGGCGTCCTCAACAGTGAACTCACATGACATCTCGCAGAAATGCGATAACATCCCGGATCCCCAGTGGCATTCCTGCCACTGCGATCCATCTTCCGCAACGGACCTCGGGAATTGCGCTAGCTGTCTGTTTGTGGTTACTGGCGTAAACCTCTCGAATATTCTGGATGGTAAGCCTGCATGGCTTTTCGCCTCACTTAAATAACGCCGGCGCTGACCTTGTATAGCGTACAACAAGGTCTGTGGTACATCCGTGACGGTATGTACGATAATTGCAATCCTTTGTTTTTCATCTGATGCGTCAAGTCCTCCTAATCTAATCCTCAGATCGATCCCTCTTACACGAACGTGACGACCGGTGGATCAGGTGGTGGCTCCACCGGTGGTTCGCCGGGCAGCACCTCTGGGGCCACACCCACCGGCTCGACAGGCGGATCGGGTGGTGGATCAAGCGGAGGCTCCTCTGGCAGTTCGACAGGCGGTTCAACTGGGGGCTCATCTGGCGGGTCCTCTCCTGGTCAAAGTCCATTTGGCTCTGGTGGCGGAGCCGCGGAATTGAAGGCTGCAGCCGGTTTGGCAGTGGGCCTTGCCTCGGCTGCTATCGTTAGTCTTCTCGCCTTTTGAGCACCATCCATGCAGAGGCAACGCCTTGGCTACATACGATTTTGAAGTCTTTCGTATGCAAGAGCGAGTTGTAGCTGACCGTACATCGACCAACCACATGTAACTTCTGTTGTCTCCAACTAGGGTGGACCTAACAGTGAGGTTAACACCCATATTGGTGAATAACTATGCACGATCAGTGTACCCTGGTGTACCTGAAAATGCAATAAAATAGTGCCATCCCTCGACTTCGTCGTTACAATTAAAACATGCAGAAGGTGCTGACCAAAACCCTCGAGACGATGTCAGGAAGGCTGACTAATCCAGTTGATGGGACACAGCAATACTGTTTGTTCAGGTAACGACAGCAGCCTTGGCAGCCTCGATAAGTCCTCGAAATCGATGCAAGGTGGACGTGATGCATGTGATGAACCGTCGGGTTGTAGATTTGTCGCGATTGTGCGGCCTCCCGCCTGTCCCGCCTGTCCCGCGAAGTATCCACCTGTTTACCAGCCGTCGGTGTTGCGGTGTATAAGTAGGGGAACCCTCTCTCTGACCAGCCATCGACAACATGGAGGCCTCCCTATACAAATCTACCACTACTACTCGAGGAGTCAAGTACCGGTACTATTACTCTCCTGCTCCTAACGATGGCGCGTCGTCGAAACCCGTCTTGCTTCTCGTTCATGGATATGGATCTACCTCAGAGGATTGGTCTCGCATGGCCAAATTTTTCCTGGACAACCAGTATAGTATCATAGCCCCTGATTTACTGGGTTTCGGTGGGACGGACAAGCCTGCTCAAACGGCAGAGTATGTCTTGAGCAAGATCTGCCAGGATATTCTCGATATCCTCGACTGCGAGGGGATAAAAAAGGCAGTTGCGATCGGACACGATTGGTGCGTGCCCTGTCTTCTGATGTCTGCCGTGTGCTACTGTCTGAGCCTCCAAATTCAGGGGCTCTACAATTGTATCACGCCTTGCAAATTTCCACTCTTCGCGATTCGAAGGGTATGCGTTCCTTGCGGTACCATACGTCGTTCCGAACCCGGACTTCGAGTACAACAAGCACATGCAAGACACTAAAGCTGCCCTCGGATACGTCCTTCATGGGTACTGGGAGTTCTTTGGCGAGGAAGGGGCTGTTCAAATAATCCACGATCATGTCAGTCCATCTCTTTCTCAGATCGTCGGCGCGGTCTGTGTGCTGATCCTCCCCACAGTGGGACTCATCATACAGCCTCGGATATCCCCATGACCCTAAGCTGTGGCTCGATCACTTGGCCCCAGTCGGGGGCATGAAGGCGTGGTTGCTCAACGATACCAGGACACCACTTCCCGCATATCTCACAGAGGAGGTGCGCGCTCTCGCCATTGCGCCATGCTAATACCCATCCTGCGTCAATCTTCCTAGGACAAAGAACGCCATCGCAAAATCACCTTCGAGAACGGCGGGATGGCAGCAGGCCTTAATTGGTATAAAACCATGTTGGGTGCACCTTGCCTCGCTGCAGAAGATGATAAACGTACGTTATCTCCCACCTTCCTCACCTGGATGGTCTAATCATGTGGTACCCGTGTCCAAAGTGATCAGCAAGGATCGCTATCAGATCTCGCAACCCACCTTTTACGGCGGAGCCTTGAATGATTACGTCTGCCCGACAGCTTACGGATCGTTTGTGATGAATACCTATTGCAAGGGTCACGTTGCAAAAATGTTCGAAGCAGACCACTGGCTGACCCTTTCTCACCCGAAGGAAGTCGCAACGGAATTGATCGCTTGGCTAGAGACATTGGGCAACGAGCATCCGCAACACGAGTGAGGCTCTCGGAGCCGTGGGGATGGCAAAATCGATAATCGTGCCCACTGAGGCCCCGCTTGGGAGAGAATGGCCGTTGTACATTTATTCGACATTTGTGCCGCAATGTATAGCCCATTGATCATGCCGCATGTGTCTGAAGGGTTAAGGGATAGAATACATCGTGAGTACTTCCTTGGGAACGTCCACGCGCCAACGCGCAATACCTCGTCCTCTGCGAATCTCGGGACGACGTCGACAGTATGGAAAGGAATGGGGTGGGGATGCCTAAATTCGACCCGGTAAACGCGGACAATCGGGTATCAACAGTTTGGAACATAGACAGCTCTGACCCACAAACAACTGATCAGCTCTTGCTACTAGCAAGCCACTCTGGACGTACAGCGTGACATTGAACGCACAACGGTCATTGTTGTTGACTCCGAAACTCCAACACAGCCTGTTGCCTCTCCTGCCCCCTGACCATCGCGAGTGAGCCAAGGCGCTCGATAACATCTTCCCATTTTTCCTTTCTAGCGTCTCGATCAGGTCCTGCGTGTATTGCAGCTTCGACCGTGACCTTTTTGAGAGAAGGTAACACAGCTGATAGAACCACGGCGACACCTGTGGGGTCGTCGATGCTAGAACAGCCGACGGACAAGACAGTAATGGCGGTGTTTACAACACCCCCTCCAGGTTTTTGGAAAGTGATTGGGTCCAAAATTGTTGCGTCCATAGCCAGCGACACTTCCCGTAGATGTGAACAGTGCGCCAGCAAAGCAATGAGCCCATTGAGAGTGATTTTAAGAGGTTCTGTCCAGCAGTATCTGGTACCGAGGCCAATGGTCTGCAAATAAGGAAAGGAAGAGGCGACCTCTTGTATCGCGGCGTCATCCATGTGTGACATATTGATTGAGCTGAGGCGCAATGCTTTGAGTCTGGAGAATGACAACAGCGGTCTCAGAGTTTCGAGACCACAGGAATACCGGCTGTCCAAGATCTGGGTAGGTTTTCCCACTTTGACTATTACCCTCTCGATATTATTATGCGAGAAACGAATTTGAAGCAACCTCAGAAATTCCCTTACCGCTAGTTCTGGTGACTGCGTGTCGGAATCCACGACGAGCTGGCGGAGGATTGGCGTACGTACTTCCTCCATAAATCGCGCGCATGCCAAAAAGCTTGGGGCGCAAAGTTCCAAATTTTCCAGGGTGTCAAACGAGAAAATATGCCCGGCACTGCTGCGGTGTGAGACGCCCGGAAATAATTCTACACCTAGGCTGCTCAACTTCGGCAGAGCAGCCAAATGTCCCATGCCCTTGTTCCCGAGTACGCTCGTCTTGAGTTCTCGAAGGTGGTGCAGCTTGTAGACGGCTTCCGACACAGCTTGCACCACATGGGATTTGGGATTATCGAAGGGGCCGGAACATTCGAATACTTCCAGCTTCGGACAGAAGACGCCGATGACGGAGACCATCGAGCATTTGGTGACTGACCATCCCTCAGACGAAAACTGAATAGAGCGCATGTTTGGACCCATAAAATAGTGGAGGAATGGATGGAAGTTTTTGTCGCAGTTGTCGTCCCAGTATAGCGCTTGAAGACCAGGAAGAAGGGACGTCGATAATGGGAAGCAGCTGAGTACACGGACGAAGTCCATGCTGATGTCGCTGAACAACGGCAACATATCACTGCCTAACACCCGGACACGGCGAGCGTAGTTCTGAAATATGTGCCAGTCCTCCTCGAAGATGGGCCCTTCGATCTCCTAAAAGCTGGTAAGCTGACATTCACACTCGATGACATACCAAGGATGCGCACAATAACCCCGACATACGAGGTAGACCACTTATGATCAGGGAAACACCTGACCAGCGGTCCCAGCGAATCCAATTCAGACCATAAAATCTCCAAAGCCGGTTCTTGAAACGATCGACATGTTCTCGCGAAGGCAGCGAGATATCGACGTGCTTGTTTGCGATTCGGTCGCTTGCGAAAGAAAGGGTTGTAGCTATCTCTGACCTCGTTGCTACCATGATTATAGTATACTTCGGAGAAGATTTGTCGAACGATTTCCTGGATGAGCAAACAGCGGTGCATGGCCGCGGCAATCGACAATTGCAAGAGTCCGGTCAGTGTCTGGTCACACTTCCAGTACCTCAGGCTGTGGCACCGATGGCACGTTCAAAACTGTATTTCTGACAAATTGTGGAGTTGTTCGGCTAAGTATGTAATGAAACTCATCTTGATCATTGTAAAAGCCCAAGTACAAAGTCGTCTGCACGAACTGGATCATAAGCTTTGGCTGATCAATAAAGATGAGCGTAGACATGACCCGCGCACATGAATCGCATTTCGGGCCTCCTTCAGAGCCAATTAACATCGCCAAGTTCCTCCAGGACGCTGCAACCGTCGAACTAGAACCAGACGTGGCCTCCAATCCTCACTGGCAAGAGCTGAGCCAAGAACAGAGGGATGCGGTAGAAGCGGAATGCACTGAAAGGTCTGTCGCATCCTTTACCTTGCGCTGAGGAGGTATACGGAAACGCTCCAGTACAGCATCTCGGAGCTTAAGACAGCTATCGAGAGCACATGGGACAACCCCACTCTCTGTGCCCAAATTTTGCGCAGTCATGATACCGCTGTAGCTTCCCTCCACGGCCAAACTGATACGCCCGTCATTCGGGGCAAGAAGCGCAAGCGCCCTAACGGGGAGGGAGGGAGCCGAAACCAAGAGGTGACAGCCATGCAGGAGAAACTCGATGCTATCAACCTCAAATGCTGGGGGTGCGTCGTTACTCCCCTCTACAACCTCACTCCGGGCGGGTTCGCTAACTCCATTCACAGACTGAATCCGGATTCTGCGCCCTTCATGCGCGCTCCAAAAAATTCTGACTGCAACACCCTCAGTTCAGTAAAGGCAATGGGCAATGGGGTGGCCCTTTTCAGCACGTCAGCACATAACGCGAACTCTCGGCGAAGCGACACTCCGGATTCACTTAGAAGCCCTAGTCCAAGACCTGTACTGACTGGGCACACAAGCTCAGAGGCTCGTCCTACAGCACTCATAACCCTTACTGTTCACAATCGCCTTCCGTGGGGCTATAGCTTCCTCTCGCGCTCCTCTCAACATGCAGTGCTGTCCTCCCAAACTCTCGCAGAGTTTATTAGTGTCATCCCATGCGTCTCGAGCGAGATGCCTGTAGAAATGGTCGACGAGAGTGGGACGGTCATCGACTACGACTTGCAAAACGTCACAGCAGCCGGCAGCGATGAAGGTTGCTTGCTTTGCATCGAAGGCCTCGTATACGGCGATGATTGCAGCGATTTGGATTATGCAGGGTATGTCTGTATGTCTGCAGGTTGTTGTTGGAAAGGATATGTAGCTGACTTTTTCCTGAAGCAAACTTTTGTCGCATCTGCAGAAAATTCCCGCCGGGAAACGACCACAGCTCTCAAGAGGTTCCACGTCGCTGAGCGGGACGACGTTTGAGTCCCTAACGCTTCGAGTTAACCAGCCTTACTGGCTATTACACCAAGGTAACTGCGAACACTTTATCGTCGTCGACCAAATCAGGTACGCTCTCATGGTCTTTCCATCCAATTGTATTGGTGATGTGTTGTCGGTCAGGCTGCCCCATCCATCCGATCCACTCTCGGGCTATCCATTAACTCTCCACATCACACCTCCACTTCTTGACCTTTGTCGTGCATGCACGAAGGTACCTGCGGTATACTCTATCGTTGGCGATATACGTCTCGGTGAGAGTCCATGTCTAATGTGCGCCCCTTGTTGGCGGGTGATGGGTCCACCAAAAGAAGAAGAAGTTATGGTTGTCCCACTTGTAAAGTACGAAAAGGGCTGGGGTGAAGCCGAGAGTAGCTAATCTGAAGAGTAAAGAAGCGGAATTTGTCAAATCGTCGTGACAAGGAGGGTGTCAAGGAAGGGTACACCAACATTTGTATGGTACGTCTTGCATTCCTCTTGCGCCAAAAGGTGAAAATTGAATCGAGACAGTAAAACTCCACATGCCAGCGGCATCCTGCCTGTCACCAGTGCCTTTGGCTGCTCCCATCACTTTGGCGTCAGAGATCCACCTACCCAAATGTGACTGGTCTCATTCCATCCCGAGTGAGGATGCATCTCTACCAAAATACTTACGCCCAGTTCTTACCGTCATTGGTAGTTATAGTATGGTTCATTTGGTTCCCTCGACTACTCCGATTCCGACGCCTCTGACGGGTGTTGGCACTCCTTGTGCTTGCATCAAAGTAGGCTTCAGAACTCCAGTCTACCTGTATGGCGGTCCATTTAAATTCTGGTCACATAAAATCCCTTGGCGTAAGAGCCAAGGCTAACGACTTGGGTTTTCTTTGTGCGATATGGTCGGTAGACCCTTATGTGTCTCCTGTCGCGTTGAAGGGAAGGAGTGAACTCGTGGGCATAGCACCATCGACATCGACAACACATCGACCGTACTTGGGGGGTCCATCGCTCTTTTTCGGTCAGGTCGTCCAAAATCTACAACTCCCCATACAGCCGCCTTCGGTCCTAAATGTTACGAGGTATAGTCCGTCTATTACTATAACTCCCCTGTGTATGATACTACTGTACAGTGCAAGTGTGGCAGTCAACGGTATACATGTGCCCCCTAGTCACAGAATTGAAGTATCCCAACAAAAGGACATCCGTAGTGCGTAGATTGTATGTGGTCAACTGGGAGTACCCCCAGTCGCTGAAGTCGAATCAACCGTCGAATGATAGATGGGCATCACCAAGGGACGTCTCCACCACAACCTGACCCGGCTGCTCGAATCCGTCCATTGGACGCTCCCCCCAACCAATCCATCCTAAAACCCGCGAATCGGTACTGTAGTCAACGTCAAATTGTCGATCGAGGTCCTCATTCCATGGGTCGATCGATGGAACAGAACCCCTGACGACCGCCGCACTACCGAGCAACGTGTTCACTTGGAACACACCCTCGTACTTTTCATCGAGAGTGACCTTTGCAGGGGCAAGATCGTTTGTAGCACGCACTTTGATCGTGGTTGGCGGCGAGGAAGGATCGTGTACGATGTTTACTGAAAGCCCACCATTGAATGTGCGAGTGTTGGCGATGAAGTTGGGCCGAGGAGCAGAGAACTTGTTGGGCGCCAGAACCGTGACATTCGCGGTTAAGTTGCTGTAATATTTGCAAGTCAGTCAAGGGAGAGCGGTTTAAACAATAACATACCCGTTTCCGGTGCTGATGTCAAGATAAGTTGGGTAGTCAGATTGGGGTGAGTTGTAGAGGGATATGTTCGCGGTTATGGGACTAATCGTGGATGTGAAATCAACCCGGAAGTGCGGAAAACTGTTACTTACGCTTGGATCGTGGCCAAAATGAGAGATTCAGTAGCGCGGAATTCACCAGATATAGGCTGCAGTGCGGTTTCTACAAGTAGCCTGTTTGCTTGTAGGGACTGAGGAGCTATTGTCAGAATTCTGTGGCGGGATTTTTGAGTTTGACCTACGCCAACAGTGACCTTGGCCCCAGCACCCTCTATAGAGACCTTCCTGAAATCCACGAAGTCCACCAAATTTCCAAACGTTTGCCAGATCGCGGGCAAGTACGTGGCGAGGACACTGACATCAGAGCCTTTCCTAACTTGCGGAAACAGGAGGGTCATATTAAATAGGAGGGAGTCGGTGGTGGAAAGGTTGTCAGGAACCTGTGATGACGCCATCAGCTCAGTAACAGCGCTCGAGGCAGTGAATCACAAACGTATAGGGAGAGGTCAGAAAAGTTAGTAGTCAAAGCGAAACAAACGAGCGTCCGGTTAAATAGATTGTGGTTAGATGCCTGCATGGTGACTGAAAGGACTGCATCCGTGACAGAGCTGTTGGGATTTATGTCAACGTGTAGGTCTCCAGTAGCGATTGCCTGGCCGCCAACGTAAGTGTAATTAGATGTGACGCTGAACTGTCCGGTAGCAGGCACATTTTGGCTCATGCTGAAGTTTCAACAGTGGTGAGTCTCACATATACATATCCACACGGCTGAATGCATACCTTGCTATCGTAATGTTGCCGCCAGGAGAAAACCTCGAGCTCCAATGGTTGCATACGGGCTCTACTCCGCTGTGGTACGCGTCCACGAGGTCGTTCATAGCGCTCGAGTAGTCTGGGGTGGTGCTCTTGGACGGCCAAGGAACCGCATATGCATAGGAGGCATATTGTTGCTCTGCAGCTTGACGGGTTTTCTTCGCGGCGAGTGAGAGACCATTTGAGCACCTCCAACGAAAGGGATACGCACCGAAACGACAAGAGGAATTCCAATGACGATGGAAAGGAGAATGTAGACACCCAAAGCAGAAAGAGCCGCTCGCCAGAACTTGGAGTCGATGATACGCCGTTTTGGAGGTGGTTTGTGAAAAGAGATCAGGGAATCGTTGAAACCATTGAACGCCAAGGCCTGTGAAGTTTCATAGTCGGGAAGGGGGCTGAACGGACGACGGCCTGCCGCGCGCTCTGGGTAACGCAGAGTCGGGCCAGCGACGATAGAATCCTTTAACTTCTGCTGGTCTTCTTCGTCGAGGATTATCATCCCAGGACATAGGGCATCGACGAAGAGCTTGAGCAAGAACGGCGGCGATGGATAGCTGACACGACGAACGGGGAAGACGAAAGGCTCTGGGAAACGACAACTGGGCGGTTACAGGCGGCGATGAACTACACAGCCTAATTTTGGCACGACACCCGTCACAAGACCCGGCAATCTCCGGCACATAACTTTAACAATGGTCGACAAGTCCAGGGCAACTAATTTGAAGGCGAGTCGATGACTACTTGAGGACACCTGCCATGGAACATTGAGCTTGCGACCACTGTCCGAGACATAAACGACCGATATTTTAGTCTGTGCCATTGATCAATTCATGCACAGCGTGACCGCCCAGAAGAGCACCATCATTGGAGCATCTGCTAACAAGGCTCGAAACTGGATGGTTCGTGTCATCATTTTGCTTGCTTCTATTCCCTTTGCCTATTAAACAATCAGAATGTAGCACACCGAAAGGCTGTTCCGGCGGTTCAAGTCCTATACCCCAGGTGGTTCCATCACGAAACCGAGAAACAACCAGTACACTATTCCGGCATGGGGCACACCTCGGTCCATCGTAACTTTGCAACGGCGCCAGTGGGAGCGCCGAGGCACAATGCTAGTCATATAGGTCAATACCCTTGATGTATCCTCGAGCTTCAGTCCGCTTGAAGCCTCACGATAGTTCCAAAGCCAATCTTTCTTAACTATAATTGTCTAAGCTGCTGTCACCCTCCATCGCCCAGATTGTTTGCAAGCCCTATCTCCTATCTCTGGATTCGCAGAAACCAAGGATTGTGCAGGGTCTCTAAAACACAAGGTGATGGCTCATTCGAGTCTTTCGCAAAAGTACGTCTAGGAGACGCGGGACTTACCCCTGGCTATAGCTCAATTCACGGCGAGAACTCTATCCCGGACAAATATTCTTTTCACGCCGATTATATCGCGCTGCCTGGTATAGCCCAGCGGCGCGGTGTTGGTGTTTCCCGGCGCTCAGGCTTGTCCCCTTCACCTCCGTCGGCAGGACCAACGCTGATGGAGATAATGCCGATGGAGATACTGGATGGCGCTTAGGGTCCCGTGCGCATATATAACATGTGGTTTATGGAGGACCGTCAGTCTCAACTCGATTTTACTACACACATGGCCAATCTCAACAACACCGCGAGCGACAATCAGCCGAGCAACCTGGTGGCAGTGAACGCCATAATGTCGAACAACCCCCCACCTCCTCTCGACGATCGATTGTACGAACTTAAGCCCGCAGCGGCTGCCGTCTTCCGTTCGCAAACTGGAATTGATGATGACGACGTCTTGAAGAAGCACATATTGGTCGTCCAGGCGAAAGCTTACAAGGTTCGATTTGCAATAAAAACACAGGTCTGTCATAATATCTGATCTCACCGGCTGTAGATTTTCCCCTACCCTTGCATTCGCATCTTCAGTTTTTTGAGGTGCGTCACGACTTACTCGGTAGACACTGCAGGGGCCCTGACGGCAGGGGATAGGCTTGGTGTAATGAATGCACCTGCCTACGAACAAGCTCTCAAGCTTGGTCGTGAACGCAAGGATGCCGTATGGCTCGATATTGGTTGTTGTTGTGAGCAACTATCCCTTTCCTTCCAGTCATAGACTGGCATTGTCCTGAGCCTATTCCTTCAGTTGGTGCTGATGTCAGGAAGGCCGCATTCGATGGGTTTCCGGCTGCTAGCATCGTAGCAACCGACTTACATCCAGGTACGCTGGATACCAGCCGATTATTTCTTCCACATCGCTAAAACACACAAGGGTACTGGGACTTGGGTCACGAGCTGTTCAAATCCACCCCCGAAACATTTCCAGCACACTTCATTGCGGGAGATGCGCTTGATCCCTCGATCCTCTCTGTCGCTCCGCCCGCCCTCGCTAAACCGGATAGCCCGCACCCCCAGCTATCAAGTTTGACCTCGCTAAACCCTCTTCATGGTCATGTCTCTACCATCTACGCTGGGGCGTTCTTCCATATATTTGACGAAGCACAACAGCTACATCTAGCTCAAGCACTCGCCGGGCTGCTCTCACCGGAGCCAGGATCGGTAATATTCGGAGCTCACCTCGGTTTACCAGAGGGAAAAGGAATATTGACGCAAACGTCAGCCTATTCGACGGACTTGCATATATTTTGCCACTCGTCCGATTCGTGGGAAGCGCTGTGGGATGGAGAAGTTTTCGAGAAGGGAAGTGTCAAAGTGAGCACTAACATGAAACAGTACAAGGATTTGCCAGACAGCCCGTGGGTTCTTGTATGGTCCGTGGAGAGGTTGTAGAAGACCGTCTGAATTCTGAGTTCCGTGTCATTCATCATATTCCGTTCATTCGCATGTTGCCTCTGTGGTGGCACTCTACCAGGTAGATGTGTACAGTATTTTATTATTGGGCCCGGGGGTGCCCTTGTG
Source organism: Leucogyrophana mollusca (assembly GCA_021014945.1). Classification (NCBI taxonomy): domain Eukaryota; kingdom Fungi; phylum Basidiomycota; class Agaricomycetes; order Boletales; genus Leucogyrophana; species Leucogyrophana mollusca. Next base: position 138,673 of record MU266337.1, read on the forward strand.
GTGCATAGAAACACACACGTTCTTGTACACGGTGCGTTCAAGTTGGCATACAGTGTACTCGATGTTGTAAGACTGATATGGAGAAAAGCCTTTCTATTCACGATGGACGTCTGTGAGTCACAAAGACTCAGACAAACCGGCTCAGGCCTACCCTTGCGTTACACGGCCACCTGCTTGAAAGCCGAAAGCGTTGCACAAGCGTCACCTTGTCTTACAAGGTTTGTAGAACAAGGTAACAGTCTAAGTCATTGACCAATTCATGCACAGCGTAGCCACCCAAAAGAGCACCATCATTGGAGCATCTGCATCAACAAGGCTCGAAATTGGATGGTTCATGTCATCGCCTTGCTTGGTGCCATTCCCTTTGCGTCTCCTATCTCTAGATTCACGGAAACCGAAGATTGTGTAGAATCTCAACACAAGATGGTGGCTCATCCGAGTCTTTCACAAGAGTACGTCGAAGAGACACGGGACTTACCGCTGAATATAGCTCGATTCATGGCGAGCGCCTATAGCGGGCAAATAATCTTTTCACGCCGATTATATCGCGCTGCCCGGTATGGCCTGAGCGCTGGTGTTGATGTTTCTACCTCCATCGGCGGGACCAATGCCGATGGAGACATCGGATGGCGTTGAGTTCCCGTGCGGACATATAACCTGTGGTTCATGGAGGACCGTCACTCTCAACTCAATTTTACTACACATGGCCGGTCTCAACAACACCGTGAGCGACAATCAGCCAAGTAACCTGGTGGAGGTGAATGCTACAATGTCGAACAACCCCCCACCTCCTCTCGACGATCAACTGTATGAACTTAAGCCTGCAGCGGCTGCCGTCCTCCGTTCGCAAACTGGAATTGATGATGACGACGTCTTGAAGAAGCACATATTGACCGTCCAGGCGAAAGCTTACAAGGTTCGATTCGCAATAAAAACGCCAGCCTGTCATAATATTTAATCTTACCGACTGTAGATTTTCCCCTACCCTTGCATTCGCCTTTTCGGTTTTATGAGGTGCGTCACGATCGATTCGGTAGACACTGCAGGGGCCCTGACGGAAGTGGATAGGCTTGGTGTAATAAGTGCACCTGCTTATGAACAAGCTCTCAGGCTTGGTCGTGAACGCAAGGATGCCATATGGCTCGATATTGGCTGTTGCCGTGAGCAATTATTTCTTTCCTTCCAGTCATAGACCGGCATTGTCCTGAGCCTACTCCTTCAGTTGGTGCTGATGTCAGGAAGGCCGCATTAGATGGGTTTCCGGCTGCCAACATCGTAGCAACCGACTTACATCCAGGTATGCCGGATATCAGCCAACTATTTCTCCCACATCGCTAAAACACACACAAGGGTACTGGGACTTGGGTCATGAGCTGTTCAAATCCACTCCCGAAACATTTCCAGCACACTTCATTGCGGGAGATGCGCTTGATCCCTCGATCCTCTCCGTCGCTCCGCCCGCCCTCGCTAAACAGGATAGTGCGCACCCCCAGTTATCAAGTTTGACTTCGCTAAACCCTCTCCACGGCCGTGTCTCCGCCATCTACGCTGGGGCGTTCTTCCATATATTTGGCGAAGCACAACAGCTACATCTAGCTCAAGCACTCGCCGGGCTGCTCTCACCAGAGCCGGGATCGGTAATATTCGGAGCTCACCTCGGTTTACCAGAGGGAAAAGGAATATTAATATTGCCGTCAACGTCAGCCTATTCGACGGACCTGCATATATTTTGCCACTCGCCTGATTCGTGGGAAGCGCTGTGGGATGGAGAGGTTTTCGAGAAGGGAAGTGTCAAAGTGAGCACTAACATGAAACAGTACAAGGACTTGGACCAGTACAAGCATTTGCCAGACAGCCCATGGGCTCTCGTATGGTCTGTGGAGAGGTTGTAGAGGACCGTCTGCATTCTGACTTCCGTGTTATCCATCAAATTGTTCGTTCGCATGTTGCTTCTGTGGTGGCACCCTACCTTAGTATATATAGGTACATGTACATGTGTCCGAAGCCTTGTCCTGGGTGGAGGTGTACTAGTGACAGTATGTTATTATTAAGCCCGAAGGTGCCCTTGCCATATGGTGGTGCATAGAAACACACGCCTTCTTGTACACAGTGCGTTCAAGTTGACATACGGTGTGCCCGATGTCGCAAGACTGTGATATGGAGAAAAGGCTTCCTATTCACAATGCACGTCTCCGAGTCACAAAGACTCGAACGAAGCGGCTCAGGCCTACTTTCGCGTTACTCGTCATCGGAATTCTGTATCTCGCAGTCGAGTTTTCCACTCTAATTCTTGGTCCTCGTCGTTCGACTTCCAGGCTTCCTCTCCACGCGCAGGAAGCGTTGGCGAAATGTCACGCGTTGAACATCAAACCTGGACCTCCCGTTGGGTTCAACAGTCGCTCAGAATCCGACAGGTTCCAGCACGGAACAAAGCCAGTGTTGATTCGCAACGCTTCCATATGGACTGGGCGACTGAATGGTTTGGAAGTCCACAAAGGGGACCTCTTCTTGGAGAATGGGCTCATCAAGGCGGTAGGGGATGTCGATCCATCTTTACTCGAGAGGTACGACTCCAAGGATATCACAATCGCCGACGCTAAGGTAGGCCCGCACTCCCTCTTATCCGGAAGACACAATTGAACAACTCTCCGATAAGGGCGCTTGGGTGACGCCTGGGTGCGTGGGGTCAGATCTGCAGGAGACGTTAACCTCATCTCAGCACGCAGCATCGTTGACGTCCACTCTCATATCGCTGTAGGGGCATCCCCCTCTCTGGCGGGAGCAAACGATGGGAATTCGAACAAAGGACTCGCCCTCCCTTGGTTACGCTCGCTGGATGGCCTGAACACACATGATGACAGCTATGCACACTCGATAGCAGGCGGTGTCACAACGTCGCTCATACTTCCGGGGTCAGCAAATGCCATTGGTACGTACTGGTCCTTTTCTTTGCCGGTGTAGTGTTTCACGGGTTTTCCCAGGCGGCCAAGCGTTTGCCATCAAACTGCGCTCCACCCCCGAGAGGTCGCCATCGTCCCTGCTCGTGGAACCACCTTTCGGTTTGAACGGGTCAGAGGCCGATTATACTGTGCCTCCCAGATGGCGTCACATGAAGTGAGTTGTTACTAGAACACTTATGGCGCGAGAACTAACGGGGAGAGTAGGCATGCGTGTGGTAAGTTCTAATAAACGTTTGCACCGTAAACGGCCTTTGACCCGAAGAAAAACTCGATAGGCGAGAATCCGTGTATGTTCCTTGGTTTGCAAGTTTCTCTTTGCCTGCCTCATTGATAACCATCATTGCAGCAAGAATGTACGACGGAACTAGGATGGATACTGTGTGGGCTTACCGCGAAGCGTAGGTGTTGATTTCTCACCCGATCCCTTCCAACAAACATACTTTTATGCAGATACGACAAAGCGCGTCAGATCAAAAACAAGCAGGACGAGTATTGCTCCAAAGCACTTGTAGGGGACTGGAACAATCTCGGCTCTTTTCCAGAAGAACTTCAATGGGAGGCTCTCGTCGATATTTTGCGGGGTAAAGTGAAAGTCCAGACTCACTGCTACGAGGCGGTGGACTTTGATGCCTTTGTCAGGGTAAGTATCATGTATGTATCGATTCGGTCTGTCATATCAACAGAGTCTCATCCAGCTCTCAAACGAATTCCAATTCCCAGTTGCGGCCTTCCATCACGCTCACGAAGCATACCTCGTACCAGAGGTGCTGAAACGGGCATACGGTACCTTTCCCATCACTCTTCATAGACTCAAGTGCTGAAAGATCCCTTTCCAGAGCACCCTCCCGCTGTTGCCATATTTGCTGCATTTTCTCGGTGACGTTTTAGTAAAACGGCGGCAGTCGCTTTATGCTCATTTTTGAGTACAGATACAAACGCGAGGCATACAGGCATTCAGAGTTCGCTGCTCGCATCCTGAATGACCATGATCTCAAAGTTGTCATGAAGGTATGAGTTCACATCTCCACAAATGCATTGTGCTCGAGTATACACCTTTTCATCAGAGTGATCATCCCGCAATACAATCTCGTTATCTCTTGCACGAGGCTCAGCAGGCTCATTACTACGGTTTACCGGAGAACATCGCACTTGCTTCCGTTACCAGTAACGCCGCCGAAGTGCTGGGGTTGGAGCATAGGATCGGATATGTTAAAGCGGGTGAGTGCAATGTCCGTCTTTACGAACATAATGGCTAATTGTACATGGCAGGCTATGACGCAGGTTCGACGCTGCTGAAAATGCCTTTTCATCGAAACTTACCTCGGATCAGATCTTGTCATTTGGGACAGCCACCCACTGGCGCTTGGTGCAACCCCTGTTCAAGTAATCATTGACGGAATCCCGCAGTTGGACGCACCCTATACGTCACCAAAACCCGAATCCCAGGTTGCCCCGGTCACGCCCAACTTTGACCAGGAAGCCAGGACCACGGTGGAACACGGAGGCCTTCCGCCACTTCAGGCTGCCCAATCGCTTTCGGGCCGGGTGATCTTCCGCAACATCTCGAGCGTGTGGGCAAGAGATGCACGCGGCGTGAACATGGTGTTCCGAACAGAGAGCCAGAGCGATGAGGGCATCGCAGTTGTCGAAAATGGAAAAATTTTGTGTTCTGGGTTGATGACTTCCACATCCTGTTCTTCTTATGTCTCTAGCGGAGATGGTCACACGATCAACTTGCACGGGGGCTCTCTAGCACCTGCTCTAATTTCCACAGGATCCTCGATTGGCCTCCAAGAGATCGCAATGGAAGCCACCACTACAGATGGCGCCGTGTACGATCCTTTCGAACACACAAGCCCAGCTATCCTCGGAGGCGAAGGGAGTATCATTAGGGCCGTTGATGGGCTGCAGTTCGGCACCCGCGATGCATTGTACGTCCCCGCCCTCATCCACGATTATTGGCCTCCCACAAGTGATAATTGCCAGACTTGCGTATCGCGCGGGCGTGACGACCTCAATCACCCCACCTATCTTTGAAGGATTGCTCGGTGGTCTCAGCACTTATCTATCGCTGAGCTCCAGACATAAGCTGGAGTCAGGTGCTATCATTCAAGAAGTGACTGCTGTACATGTCGCCGTTGGACACGGGCGCGGTTCACCCAGCATCAGCACGCAGATCGCCGCATTACGTCGTTTACTCGTTGGCCCCCACGAAGGGGAACGTGGCAAGTGGTTCAAAGCAGTTTACGAGGTTTGCTTCCAGATCTCCCTTTGCGTTATCGAGCCTCTTGACTAAAAGCTATTTGACTGTTCCGTAGGGCAACATACCCCTTGTAGTCGAAGCCAAGAATGCCGATATCATTGCTACTCTCCTGAACCTCAAGAAAGAAATAGAGGTAGCATCTGGCGCTCAAATGAAAATGACCCTTGTCCGAGCTGCCGAGGCGCACCTTCTTGCAAAAGAAATTGCAGCTGCAAATGTCGGTGTCATCGTTACCCCACCTCGGTCATTCCCATTCACATGGGAAGGTCGTCGCATGTAAGTTAGCAGTCATAGGACTGACGTGCCTTGACTGACTCTCGATCGTGATGTTCAAGTTTGTATGGACCGCCCTTGACAGCAGATAGCTTAGTGTCTGTTCTCGTGTCACACAACGTCACCGTCGGCATAGGCCCGCAAGGCGTGGAAGAAGAGAACCCCATGGCTGGATGGGCTGTCCGCAACCTGAGATGGGACGCTGCCTGGGTCAGTATCGTAGAGGCCTACATTGCTTTGGTTGACATTTTTGCAGGTGTCTCTCGACTCTCGTGGTGCCATCGGCATGGGAGACGCGTTGGCTATGGCCTCGTCCAATATTGAAACCTTGCTGGGTGTCCAAAGCGAGCCCGCGTACGGCGACCTGGTAGCAACTAGTGGGGGAGAGCTGTTGAGCTTTGAAGGGAAAGTTGTTGCTATCATATCGCCTAGGCTTGCCTCGGTAGACATCTTTTGAAGAAAGAGATGGGGGTATCCAGCAGAAGCTTGAGATCCTCATTCTCTTGCTAGACAATCAACATTCGAGCGCTAGGCATGTTCATCCATAGCAGCCACATTACAGACTACCAACGGTGCTGTATTTCTCTATTGTCCATGATGTCTCGTCAGCAGGCAAGCGCCCAAGTGCAACCGTGAACATTCCCGCCCTTCTCAGCTCGTCATGAGAAGGTTCCCCGACTTCAGCAATACGGTCGCACGCATCTGGATGCCGCGAGGCGAGCCACACGACCTGCAATATTCCAGCACTGGTGACAGCAGGCTTTGCTGCGAGTGCTTCTGGCGTATTATGTGCCCGAGTCAGAAGGACGGCGAGTATAAAGAGGGTTGTCGATGCTCCCAGACCAACTGCAACCTAATACCGATCAGGAGAGTGGTGAGTGTAACTCGTTAAACTGAGTCTCTGAATGCGAACCGGAAGAATGTTGATCTAAGATAAACATGCATCAGTTGACCATCATCCAACGAACGAGGTGAGGTACGTACGTTCAAGCGAGATTCGAGTGACAATTTCGTGATCGCTTTCTCAAAGGGTGGTGGCGGGCTTGTTGTCCCTGCATCTTCAAATAAGCGCGCGCCTGGACGATCAAATATTAACTCGTATGCCGGCACAAACAGCTCCGCCCACGGATGACGAAGACTTACCGGCCCATATGATAGCGCCAAATACGCTCCCCAGCGCTGCTTCAAAGTCGGCCAAAGTGACGTGAGGTGTTGGCACTGAGGTTTGATTTCCGGCGCTAAGATTTGTATAGAAGCCGAGAGTATCCATAATCCGGCTGCATAAACAGCAGCTGAGCACGGAGAGTTAAACAAAAAAAAAAACACGGCAAACATGTCAATATCAGAGAATGCACAAGCGTTCCAGGTGAGAACATCGATATTGGAGTTGCACCTCGACGTGATGTTCACACCAGAGGGCTCCCCATCAAACAAGACACTGACCTATGCCAAGCAGTTAAAACACAGTGGCTACGACAAACAGACCACTCAACTAAAGAATTCATCTGTTGTGCAATTGGATCATCGGGTATCCATTGAAGTGGCTGCCACTGATCGAGACTCTTGGGGGAGGCAGGATCAAGCAACAACAAGTCGTTCGTGGACACGTCCAACGTTCCTGTTTGATTCATCGCAGAGAAAGAGCATGCAATTGCTTGCATGGCCACAGTTTGGTCCACAGAGCCACCGTCTGGTAGCGCTATATTGTGCAGTATACATCAGGCCTCGGAAAACTATTTCGGGCTCGGAAGACCAACCTATTGTACGCTGGACTGCGACCGTCGACCCAGTATCACCTCGGGAATCAGGAATAGCCGGCATTACAAAGAAGGCGAGTCGCGAGATGGTGTACTACACATTGCATCAAACTCAGAGGTCAGTAACTCGAGCATGAAGGGAAAGATTATTTGCTGACGGAGGTATCGGAGCCTATGGTACCCACTACATTCACTCCATTTTGGGCTGCAAAGAACAGTGTGCTTGGATAAGTATGCTCCGTCATCAGGTAGGCGGATCTCACGGAGAGGTAAAACATCGAATTGCATGTTGGCAGGTACAGACGAAACATTGTAAGTCTCCGTTGCCGGATCAATATTGACCGTGATGTCGGGTATTGAGTAGCAAGTGCTGAGGAAAGTTGTTGCGTTGACAGTAGTATTTCCGAAGCCACCCTTGTCGGTGAGGGTGTCATATATAGTGGCGCCCCTTAGGCCTGTTGTTGAGAGCTCAGAGAGTTTTCCCGCAACCGAAGCGAGAGTAGTCGTATTTTCAGAGAACGGGATGGCGCTGAACGAAAATGCCGTTTGGTTTGGGGGCATCCCATATCGCACCGGGCTTGTCGTTGGGAGTGTTGTGTTGAACTTCTGAGGAGAAAAGTGTCAGGGACCTTGGTACTCGCAGGCGAGGGGAAAGGACCACCTGCAGATTGATCAGCGCCGGCGACGAAACATGTAGGATGGCAACACAGAAGAGATATAACGTGACGCAAAGCACTCTTCCGGTTGCTGCCGGAGCCCTGAACTGCCCCCACAACGCTGAGGGCCGCCCCAATTCCAGTCCATGCTCCACATTCGTCGTGGAGGGCCGTCAGTGTTTGATGCCTTAACAGATTACCACATAGTGCAAGTTGTTGCGTCACGAGAAGTATGCCAGCTTGATACAGCTACAGGAGGGTGTAAGTGACAAGCGTCCCAGACACCAGACAAAAATCAAACGAACCGTAAAGAACCCCTGTAATGTGACAGTCAGAGCAACCGAGACCGTATTGCTCCTCGGACCGATCGGGATTGTAACTTGGTGCTCGGTGTGGTGTATCCATAATGCCATAAGCACAAGATGAATTCCTACAAGCACCCCGCACGAAGAGTAACAGAACCACAGCAAGAAAGGGGAACCTTTTGTGAGATCTGATCCTGTAGGCAATGTTGCAGATGGGCTTCGACGAGGCATGATGCCACCTTGGAATGAATGATTTACATCTGAGTTGAATGATTAGCACAGCAGTCAAGGATGATAAAAGTTCATACTGAATTCATCCATTTCTAAAAATCCGTCAGTCTCTTCATGCCAACCGTGCATCTTGCTGGCCTTCACCAACGAAAGGGAGCGATTTGGAGTGAATGGGTGGAAAGGAAGTCGCCCAGCCCTGTCTCCTAAAGAGCTAATGGAGCCTATCTGAACCAGAGGTGATGGGTTGTGCTCTCGGTGGCGAAGGGAGTGAGGATGAACCAAGCCAGGAGAGCTCTGCCCCAGTGACATGTCAAACATGCCTGCTCTTCGTAGCCTGTCTTCGGAAGCTGAAATGACTTCGGCGATGCGTTCGCGAGCTTCGGGGTGACGGGAGGAAAGCCACAGGACTTGCAATATACCAACAGTACCAACGGCTGGACCGTTCGTAGCGGCATATCTCTTGGGTTCACGGACCATCACAATGGCCAGAACGGACAATACAGCCGAAACTCCCAATCCCACCGCAACCTGCAAAACCAAATGTCAAGTAGTAATACTAGCTTGGAATATACCCCCCAACAAACCGGCAAAGCATTAATCTGCGTATCAAAGAGGTAAGCTCGTGGTCTTATATTAGCGACTGGGGAATCACTCGCATTCAAACGAGATTGCACGTAAGACATCGTTGCTTCGGTTTGTCCGGTGTGTAGCTCAAACTGTTGCCCTAAGAAGGCGCTCGTGGTGTTCATTCGTGCGCCTATATTCGCATTAACTATCGATTTACAATGAGGCCGAGCTGACGCACCAGTCCACACCATGGCGGCAGCCACATCGGCCAGGGCCCCTTGGAATTCACTGATGTATACATGGGGTGACCCCACCATGCTCTGGTTGGTGACCGAGATGTTTGAGTGATACCCGATTAAATCCATCAATCGCCTATAATTTCCGTATTAGATGAGACTCGCGCACAGTTGAAGACAGATATGACAGCTCAAGGACGGAAAAGTAACGCGACTGGCCATGCCCAGCCATTTCCTGCGTGCTCGATATAACGGCGTGCTCGAACCCGCCACTGAACTGCGCAAAAGTGAGCATGATAGGAATTTTCCTCGTTACCAATACCTCTGACCCAGTTGGTGATATCCGTTCCATTGACAACCGGCCAAGAAATCAATTCCCATTCAGTCTGGGGCTCTGGGGCTTGGGGCTTGACACTTAGAAGCTCGTTAGTTCGAACGTCGACTTCCGCACTCTGATCGAAAAAGGAGATGGAGCAGCCCATGACTTGCATGGTCACAGTTTCGTGAATGATCGTCTCGTTAGAATCGTATCCTGTCGGAGGAATTAAGACAGGGATGTCTCTGCCGAACCGCACAAAGAGAGAGATATCGCACCTACGACGCGTAGAAACGGAAAAGTAGACCCGGTATTGTTTTGACTATCAAGGATAGGAGGCACTGCGACGAATACTAATTGTCCAAGTCCCTATTGAAGGAGCGTGATCAGTGCCCAAATTAACGAAGTCACTCGTGTTTCCCACCTCCCTCGCTGAAGGTGATGGATCTGCAGCCCACCCAATATATGCTACAGAGTTTTGATCTTTGGCAAGAGCAACAGGAGTCAAATTTCAGCAGGCTGCAGCCGTGACGTACCACTCACCAAACGAAGTGACGTGATTGAACACGTATTTCGAATCTCCGATAGTGGTTGTAACATTGAAAGAGGTCACAGGTGAAGAGTCGGGACCCACCGGCGCTTCCGTACTATCAGCTGTAGCATTGGGAAGAGAGCGACAAGTTGTCAGAAGAGCCGTGGCATTGACAGAGGCTGTTCTGACGCCCGTGTTGTCAAGTAGAGTATCATAGACTGTGGCATTAGTAACGCCCACTGTCGAAAGGTCGTTAATTTTGCCAATCATCGAAGCAATTCCGGTGGCATCAGCCCAATCATAATCGGAAGTGAAGAGGCTCCCTAAGCTTGTTGGCATACCGAGGACGGTGGAGACTGTTACTGGTTGGGTGGCTAGAGAATGTATCAGCAGTGTCGAATTTGCCGAAGGCGAATCACTTGCCATTATATGTTTGCAAGTTCAACAGAGCAGAGGACGACATATGGAGAATTGATATCAAAAGCAGGTACAGTGTGACAAACGAAACTCCTGGAATGGCAGCAGAGAGCTTCTTTTGAGCCCAAAGGCTCGTCATAGCGGCGCCAAAGCCGCTCCACGCAGCTGACTGGTCGTGAGTTGCCGTCAGAGTTTGGAACTGAAGGAGAATGCGCCGAAGGGAAAGTTGTTGAGTCGTAACGACCAGGGCAGCCTGGAAGATCTATTGCGGTGTCAAGAAAATCTCCACTATGCGGTCGGTCAGAGTTATTTTACCGTGAAGAACGTCTGGACAGCGACGGTCAGACAGACGGCGACGGTATCGCTCTGCGGACCAATGGGGATGGTGACATTGTGTTCCACACGTCGCGACCATAAGCCAAGGAGGATTAGGTGAATGGAGACCAACGCTCCATGGAGAAGGTAACAAAGGAGTCGGATTTTCGATGCGGTCATCGAGAAGTATGACGAAGCACCGTGTCTGCGAACTGGGTGAGGTTCACCCATCAGAGTGGAGTCCTCGTTATCTATGGATATCACCGTTGCAGTCAGTTGGGCGAAGGATGCATGTGATCTGGATGATAATAGCGACCACGACCCCCCGCACCCGACAGGCTGTTGTCTTGAGAAGTAGTTTTGCTCCATTGCTTCTGCCACATGGGGCTCTCGTCTGCGAGTGCTGTTGTCGTCGCTCTACACAACTGGCTCTTGTATGGGGTATTGCAAGGTTGAGACTAGAAAATAACTGATGTCGAAGCCAAGCCGCCGTGTCAAACTGGGAGGCGGATTCAATTATGTACACACTCAGGGTCGTCATATGGTATAGAGCCAAGCAAAGTGAAGCGGGCCAGATGGGTATGTCCAGACCCACCTGCAACTTGGGTACACCACATCGCAGAAGGATCAGCTATGGTAGAATGATGGCGGGTGATGGTGATTTCCGGATTAGTGGATATGTTGTGGCGCAAATGGGCGCTCATGATCCAGCACCATGATTCTGTGCGAGAGAAGCAGATGCGGGTTTCCATTGTCCATTAGACCCCACTTACAGATAGGCCTACTTCACACTAGCGGCTCTGGCCATTACAATTCGGTCCGTAAAGGAGAAATCACCTCTCCAAGTCGCCCCCATACTTCCAATAAGAGGCTAAGGCAGCTCAGTGTGCGTCGCTTGCATGATGCCACCAGTCCGTAAATATGACTTTGCAGTCTGTCTAGGGACGGGAATGGGGGAAGCGATGGCGATGGCGATGGAGGGGAAACTTGTGAATGCGCAGGATGGGGGGCAGTCCGTCGTGGCTGAGTTGACCATTCCCAGTTTAGATCGTGTTTTCTTGTGAATGGCGAGACGGACTCACGTTCCCAACTACGGCCTTCTCGGCCTCGTGGATCAATTGCTGAGAATCTTGATCGTCGGTCTCCTTCCACATCTCCCTGAAACGTTCTACCGCTTGCAAACTTTCGCTAAATCGGTGTAATGTGTTGATCAGTGCAACTACCTCAGACCGCTGTAGTAGATTGGTGTTCTTGTGCGGGCTATGGAGCCCCGATAAGTGCCAAAGAATCAATCTGAAATGAAGAAAGGACGGACTCCAGCGCATTTTCATCCATTTCAAACAAGATTTTCAGGGCAGTGGCGAGGCCCGTCGTTTGAACTTTGCCCCATAGTCGACATTTGTCGCAGCCGACACAATCCATGATACGAGAAACGTTACGGAAATGTTCCTTGAATTCCTGCTTGAGGATCTGAGCCCATATGATCAGTCATCCTTCTCCTGTGATCCGGGTGCTGCAGCTTACATTCGCGTTTTCTCCACGGAACAGCACCCTCTCGTCAAATTTCCCTACGTGCTCTGCAATGGTAAGAACGTTGCTGAGTTTATTGAGCGTCCTAATCTCGTCTTCGCTCCTTGGCGAATGCTTGTGATCGAGTGGGCTGATTGTTTCTGTGGAGCAATAATCGTAGGCTGAGAGATACGGTCCTATACGGGCAACTGCTCGGAGGAGGAGAACAGTATTGAAATAGATATATTGAAGCCTCTCGGGATGAGATGCCACACGAGTGACGAAGCACTGTAGATTAGGACCCTGGGGAACATGGTGAGCAGATTAGAGAGAAGGTGCGTGTAGGGGCGGCTATACCATTTCGCCCGTCGTTTGGTTGAGATATTCAAGACATATATGTGTAGAAATAGACGCGTGCATCCCTTGCATAGTTCGAAATTAGTTCAAATTAAAGTGTCGTCACCTGGAACTCACCAGAAATGATTTTATAGTACACTCTCTTCTCCAGACACTCGCCACCGTCATCCTCTCCGTTCAAGTCCTCCCTCAGCACGTCCGTCAACGTGTCAGGCAATGATACAGGAGCAGATGAACGACCCGTCATCAGATTCAGCTCAGACAAGCCAAAGCAGTTTTCTTCGTAGATGGACCTCCAAACGCGATGAGCTGAAGGGCCTGAATACCCAGTATATCGTTCAGGGACCTGGGTTAGATCGACATAGTCGCCTTCTGCATATGAGGATAAGTGAATGATGATCGCCTATGGAATAAAAACCCACTGACCAGTCATATCATCGAGGAAACAGTAGTCAGAGTCGCGATAGTAGCAACCCGGTAGCTGTATTCTCTGCGGTAAAGCTGAATAAACGCGTGTCGGAGCGCAGGAACTGGACTGACCTCATCTAATGGTGGAAGTTCTATAGAGCTCAACGACGCTGCTCTCCACTTCTCTGGTATCTCACTCTTGTAGTGTCCGACGTCAATTTCGTGCCGTCGAAGAACATAAAGAGACCATACCTCATCTACTGTCGTTATCCCGCATTCTCTGTTCATGCAAAACCCATTTTCGTGCCAGAATGGACATTCGCGATACAAATCCACCTGAAGAAGACATGTATGAAATGACCAGATCCCTACAGGGCAAACCATGAGCTTGCCTGAAAATACTTGAAGAAGGGGGTCTGGACAAGTTCTTTCAAGTTGCTGTATAACTCTTCGTTGACACTCTCGACTGTCTCATAATGACACATTGTAGTTTCTATTGGACCTGTAGTCTATTTCAAGCTGTTTCATTATTGGGACAAGGACAAAGGCAGAGCGAACGAACGGTATCTTGACAAAAAGGCTGCCCTCGGACGGGCTGATGCTCCAAGACATTTTGAACTTGATCCTTTCGTATAAGCGTGTCGGAGAGGAAGGAGCTCGCCTGAACACCGAAGACACAGAACGCCAGCACAAGGTAAGCCCAGAGGATGTCGATCCGTGGCATAGAAGCGGGGAAGAGGAAAGATTAAGCAACAGATGCTCGGTACGATATCCACTAATGAGCGTAAAGCTTGCGCAAAGCAATTCTTGCTTACTTGCTTATAGTTGGGTCAGAGTCCAAAAGTTCCACGTCGGCGGTCGCCCTCAAGCACATAGATCTGTGTCATACGCGGTGTACTGCCACGTGTGCACCGAGGGGTGTAAAACCAGCCAATCCGAGTCCGATCGGCATTTTCCGCTTATGATCCAACGGTTTTCACTGTGGGCTCACTGGCTCAGTTATCCTGTTTGAGGCCTACAAATCCTTATCCATTGCCAACGCGGTCGGGAATTCACTGTGGGGTGAGATATATCAAGGAAAGGTATATCTTGATGACATTGTCCGAAAGATGGCTCTTTCTGAGCTGATCACGAGGAGCCCATGGGCACCCGCTGTACCATACCCAGACTTAGTGGTCTTTCTTTCGGACCGCCTTTCCAGCATCCAACATATTTAGGATCGACATCGAAAGCTCGCTTGAATTAAGATCTGAAGTGCCTCTCCCATATTGCACCCATTATGGCGGCTTCGACGATACCTTCCTTCAAACTGAACACTGGGGCCTCCATACCTGCCGTTGGTAAGTGCCCACCCGCATCATTTTAGAATCAAAGTCCAAGGCCCATCATGGATCAAGGACTCGGCTGTTTTGTGGGAGCTGGCGATGAGAAACGAAAGCAAGTCAAGGATTGGGCGTTGACAGCACTCAAGGTGTGTTAGTGCCGATGTATCCTGATTTGAGAATACCGCTGTACAGCCGTTGCTCAAATGTCGATGACCAGAATGGTTACAGGCACCTCGATACTGCTTGGATATACGGTGAGCATGATGCGGTTCGATTCCAAATGGCAGATCCAATGGTGCCCCACAGGAACCGAGACCGCAGTTGGAGAAGCGATAAGAGAGTCTGGTATTCCCCGGGACGAAATATTCGTCACCACCAAGCTTCCGTCAGTTTTTAGCCACCCACCCAATTCACGAGTGCTTAGACCGATAGAACTAATCTCATACTCATAGCTGGCATCATCCTGGATACGTTTTGGAGTCGATCGATGACAGCCTTCAAAACGCTCAACTTGACTATTTTGATCTGGTGAGCCATATGAGTAATTGAAACTCGAGGATTTGCCTCAAAGATCTCAGTATCTCGTTCACTTCCCGCAAGCAGTTGAATACCCCGGTAAGTACACATATTAGCGTACCCCTTTTAGTTCTGACCGTCTCAGAGGGTCGTGGAAGGCCACAGAACGCTGAGGATCACAATGTCCAGGCACTCGAGAGTCCAACATTGAACGATACGTGGGCAGACATGGAAAAGGTCCTTGCGAGCGGGAAAGTGAAGGCCATCGGCGTCAGCAACTTTTCGATCAAGACGTCAGCTTCCTACTGCGCACCGCGGCTCTGTCTTCCGTGCTGAGATTCTCATCCCTAGGCTTGAGCAGCTGTTCAAAACAGCGAAAGTTGTTCCCGCGGTGAATCAAGTCGAGTGAGTTGTCCCTAGTTACATACCACTAACGGGCAGATGTAACTGACGACCATTGTTGTTGCAGGTTACACCCTTATCTGGCCCAGAGTGACCTTTTATCATACTGCAAAGAGAAGGGTATCCTTGTGACTGCATACACACCGACTGGTATGATCTTTTCTCGCCACCTTTCGCCCCACTAAATCCGAACTACATAGGCTATGCGAAAGTGCGCAGTGACCCTGATATTGGAAAGCTTGCGGCGAAGTACGGTGTAACCCCCGCGCAAATCATACTCGCTTGGCATCTTAGCAGAGGATGTGCAGTCACGCCGAAGAGCGAAAACGAAGGACGTCAGAAGGAGAACATTAATGTGAGGTTTGGCACGATTGCTGGGGACCGAGTAGCTGATCATTAGTGTTTTTTTTTCTCCAGCTCCCGACATTGAGCGACGAAGATATCGAGGTCGTCACTAGCCTTGATCGCAACGAGAGGCTCTGTAACTTCCCGAACGAAGCGGGTAAAGTCTATGGATGGACCATGGAGCAGTTCGGATGGTGAGAAAAGGGTGAGAAGGTAAAGACATTTCAGGGGTATTTTACCTGTGATGCATTAATATCCATGATCTGACCACAGCCGTCTCGAAATGAATATTATGCTCCTTGAGCTCCTCGTTATCCCGCCTCCTGCGTAGTGATGTCTTCACCTGTGAGTCTGGTCGCGTCTGTCTCTCCAGTGACGTGCGCAATGAACCCGGCTGCGATTTCTCGCTGTGACTAAGCGATATTGGTTTGTCGATGTGGAGGGACTCCGCCTTCCCGACTTCTGACGTGGGGAAGCGGCATATGATGCAACCTTACTCAGCTACTGTGGCACGCGAGATGCTGCGTGCATCCATACCTGGACCTTGCTGTTTCTAGGACATACATCGGATAATCACAAGGACAACGGCGCCTGAAAAACATTCTAGAGGAATGCTCCCCGCGCCACCTGTGCCTGTGAGAGATTGGCAAAACGCTTGGTCACGAGAAGGTCTTTCACTGTTGCCTCTCGGTCCGTATCCCTTCCCCTGAGATACATATATGAGATGTTCCAAACGACACTGCAGAGTGAAAGTCTCACACAGGTATGTGATTGGCTTACACTTGCTCATTGGTAGTGACACTCTCCTGCAAACAGTACTCGCAGAAATCATCATGTCGTCTGTTCCTTTGATAAAGCTCAATAATGGAGTCCTTATGCCTGCCATAGGTCCGTCATCTCCGGTATGAAAATCTTCGTGCATCCTTGCTTATATACCCCGACACTAGGCCTTGGATGCTGGGGCGGCGTGACTTTGGAAACGCGGGCGGCGTCGAAACACTGGATCCTGAATGCCCTCAAGGTGACAATATCCGTTGATGTTTTGAGCTGGCATTCACAGCACACAGACCGGGTACAGGCATTTGGACACGGCCCTAGGATACGGTCAGTCAGTAAACCCTTCACGGCGTTATGTGTCTTGAAAGTAAGCGCAGGCACCGAGAAGGCCGTCGGGCAAGCTATCAGAGAGTCAGGAATTCCTCGAGAAGAGATCTTCGTCACGACGAAGCTTCCGTAAGATCTATTCTGCGTCACGCATCTGTCTCTTTGACCTGTCTATGTGCGCGCGTATATGCGTGATGCAGCCCCAATCATGCTGGACGAGTACAAGAGTCTATCCAGGAAAGCTTAACGAACGCTGGGTTGGATTACTACGATCTGGTACTTCCGAACCCATTCCACATCTAATGTCGTTGACCCTTGGTTCAGTATCTTGTGCACTGGCCCCAAACCATTGCTTATGATCGTAAGCCAGTGCCCCTTCCGACTTGAATGAACATCTAACTCATCACCATTACAGCGAACGACGACGACCCGAAGAACCCGGACGGGTCGCTCAAGGCCGTGGATAGCCCTACTTTTAATGAAACCTGGGCTTCTATGGAGCAAGTCCTTGCAAGCGGGAAGGTCAAAGCCATTGGTATAAGCAACTTCTCTATCAAGAAGTAGGTGGTGACCTCGGGCTGTGAAGCTCACCACTGACAATTTTCATGCAAGCATTGAGAAGTTGCTCACGACGGCGAAAGTCGTGCCCGCTATGAATCAAGTAGAGTGCGATCATGAATATGCATTGACCCGAAAACTTTAATACTGAGTGTCCACTTTCGCAGGCTCCATCCCTACCTCGCTCAGACGGACTTGCTAGAATACTGCAAGAGCAAGGGAATTTACTTGACAGCTTATACTCCCACAGGCGAGTGAAGTCCCCAAGACACTATTCACTTGATGGCCAGAACTTTCCTTAGGTTATGCGACTGTCCGGGGGGACCCTCTCATAGTCGAGCTCGCCGAGAAATATAAAGCATCTCCTGCACAAGTAATCCTCGCCTGGCACGTCGCACGAGGCAATTTTGCTGTTCCCAAAAGCGAAAACCCTGATCGTCAGAAGGACAACATTTCGGTAAGTGGACCGTTTACGATTGCTTGGTTGGCGCACGCTGAACTGCACTGTGTTGCTTCCTGCAGCTGATAACCCTGTCCCCTGAGGACGTGAAGGCTGTAAGCGGCCTTGATCAAGGGAAAAGGTTGTGCAACAAGCCGGATGCTCAAGGAAAGGTGTTTGGGTGGACGGCGGAACAAATGGGCTGGTGAACGGTCCTACAATGAAGCTTGCCAAGTAGCAATGCAGCAATTATAAAGAGCAGTTCCTTGCAAATCTGTACTTCTAACATGTAGCTATATTGTAACAAATTGACACAAGTACATATTATGCCTGATGTAGATGAGCGAGAGTGTCACCTACAATAATTCGATGGATGCTCGCCTTGTCAAATGTATATAGTCGTTGATTTGACCGTCTTGAAAGTTGTATACGAGATGTAGTTGGTCTAGGATTCGGATGGGATTCCCGGGCCACCCGGCCGCAGTAGCGCTCGTCGGGATTACTAAACGTGGCTGGCGCGTCACTCGGCTTTGGATTTTTTGAAGAGACTGCTCAGTGCTGGACCTTGATTTCATACCATCATGCTACGCACTTTCACGCGTCTACCTCTGCGCAGATGCATTCACACACACGCCAGCTCGTCAAGGACTCGAGTATTCGCCCGCCAGCCTAGCCGGGCTGGCATTGCATTGGGTCTCTCAGTAGCGGCTGCTTCGTACCTGGCGTGGATCTCGGACAGTCAGCGCATCGCCCTAGACAATCAGCCAATATCAGGTGCGTGCACTTCGTTTTCATGCTGATTCCTTGCTTTTCTTAATAAACGTAAATTCCCCCGTTTAGCACCTAAAAAACGACCTACGCCCTCACAGGCTGCCTCCACTTCGTCCGCACCCGCAACTGAATCACCACCGCCCCCAACAATTTCCGAAAGCAGCGAGTCACCAGCAGACCCATTGACCCAGGAAGAGTTTTCTCCCGAAACGAACGCACCTCCGACCGCACCTCCTGAAGCAGAGAACGAGGAAGAGTCCTCCGGGGGTGCATACGACCCCGTCACGGGCGAGATAAACTGGGACTGCCCATGCCTCGGTGGAATGGCTCACGGACCATGTGGACCTCAATTCCGAGAGGCTTTCGCGTGCTTTGTTCATTCGGACAAGGAGCCCAAAGGCATCGACTGCGTGGAAAAGTTCAAGGCCATGCAGACCTGCTTCCGAGAGCACCCAGAAATCTATGGAGAAGGCGAGTGGGTTTTATTAGTGTCCTGTAACAACATCTCATACTGTTTACTTTCTAATACACAGAAATCATGGACGATGATGATGATGATGGAGAGGTAGAGCCATCCTCCCCTGAAACTATTGAGGGGGGGTCAAAGCCCGCGGAAACAGCTCAGACAACGACTGAGGCAACCACCGCGCCTTCAACAGCATCATAGCACCAGTTCTCCGAGACACATAGAAGCACGCATATCTCGTCTTTGTTACAGCATCTGATTTATTGCATTCAACTACTCTCTACTCACTGCTGACGGAATAACAAAGGGTCTGAGGACATGATACAGATGTGCATACAGAAAGCAACAACAAAATGTGAGTGGCACAATATATCAGCAATGTTTGTACGGGTCAGTTCTGGAACCTCTTTTCAATAACATCATCTTTGAGTTTGTAGCCATTGGCGGCGAACAGTTTTGAGCGTAGGAAGGTGGATGTGTCGAAAATGTCATGCTCTTTCGCCTGATGAGGGTGTAGAAAATGAGATAGGAACAGCACGGTAGTGAACATATTGCTAACCCGTTCGTCCAGTTCCGAAACCTTGATAGTGATGAGTTCCGGCTGTTGGTGACGTTGAAGCTGGTAGAAGCGAGCCTTATCTTTGACGAGGCCGCCAAGGATGAAAGCAAGCAATTCCTCATAATCACGAGCTTGCGTTAGGTATTTTCGGAAGCCCTGCCGCAAAGGTGAGTACTCCACCAAGCGGTAGTAATAGGTACATACTCTCTCGAGCGTCTTCTTGATAGACATTTTCTGTGCACTAACGAAACTCCCCACGGCCACCGAAATGGCGAGGTCTATATCATCTGGGCGGACGTATTCTCTCAAGGCCATCTTTGCGCTGGCCTCGGCCATACGAATCATGCTCTCAAGGTGTCTTATGGTGATGGGATACGAGCCAGTAGCCATAGATTCGCGACGAAGGTCAGCGAACAGTCGTGAAAGCTTGTCCTGATCCATGTCGTATAACTTAGGGCGAATCTTCTCTCGAGCGTACATGATGTACTTTCGGAGAATGTCTTGCGGGATGATCTAGAGAAGAGTTCAGGTATGCAAAGTCCAAAAACGGATGCTGACTTACGTCTGCATCGAGAGTTGTCCCGACATCCATCTCTTCCTTGTCCGCCTCAAATTTGGGATGACTTCTCAAATGACTACCGACGACGAAGCGCGCAAGCAGCTCATCTTGCACCGGATCCACTGTGTCTTTCACAACACACAGGACATCGAACCGGGACAAAATAGGCTCGGTCAGTTCGACGTTTTGCTGGAATGGTATCGTGGGGTTGTATCGTCCGCGAATGGGATTGGCCGCTGCGATAATGGCGCATCTTGCTTGGAGAGTGGTGACAATCCCGGCTTTGGATATGGAAATGGACTGTTGTTCCATAGCTTCATGGATGGAGGTTCTGTCGGCGTCATTCATCTTATCGAATTCGTCAATAAGACACGTTCCCTTGTCAGCCAGAACCAATGCGCCCCCCTCAAGTGTCCATTCTCTCGTCACAGGGTCTTTGCGAACGCTAGCTGTGAGACCAACAGCGGAGGCGCCTTGACCTGTGGCGAAGACTGAGCGATGCGCTGTCTTTTCCGCGTATTTCAGGAATTGAGACTTGGCTGTTCCGGGGTCTCCGAGAAGAAGCACGTTGATGTCACCACGGATTCTGTGCTTCCGCTTCACATCCTTTGAGACGCCACCGAAGAGAGAGAGAGCAATAGCGGTCTTGATATCTTCGTGGCCGTAGATTGAAGGAGCAATGGACTTGATGATGCGCTTGCGAATACGATCATCTCGTGCAAGAGCCCTCATCTCCTTCTCGTCCTCTTCTGTAAGCCTGAAGGCGGCAAATAAATCTTCTTTTTTGTTGATATGATTTGCTTCAATGATGGTCGAGAACACTGGGAAGCCATTCTTCGAATTGAGTGACGCATCGAAGTTATTTCTGTAGATTCCTGTTACTTCCTGTTAAATTGGTCAGTGCCGTATGAGGCAGGATATCAATAAGACTCGCAATTTCTTCACCAGGCTTGGCATTATCTATCAGGTCCCAAAGGAGGATCACTTCGCGATGCCTGGGCAGACGACCCGGGGGCACCGAGCCAGGAGATTCCTGGAGCGTCATCTTCTGGTAGTTTCGATATACAGTCTAAGAGAACGCGTGAATCATTACTGTCTGCCCCGCAGTATTGAATTGAAAGGACGAACTTGTTCAGAGTTGACGGGGAAAGGGCCTTTGCTTTCACAGTTTGCGCAGAAGCTGATCTTGACCTCCTTCGTCGCATCCTGATAGAAAGGTCCGAGGACGGCACCACACTTTCGACAATCGAACTTGACATATTTCAGTTGCGGGAACACCCCACTTCTTCGAGTAACGACCCCTGACACGCGAACAAGGTTGTTTAGATTAGAGCGTCGAAGGTCGCGAAGAGATGAGCTCAGAGGGAGGTCGGCAATGCGAACGTGGACTTCAGAGTGGATTCGCTCGTAGGATGGATAATAGACCAGAATCGCGTTGAGCGCCACTTCGTCGAAGATCACCAGCATTGCAGCGGGTGAGTTAGTGAGGAAATATGCGAGGATTGGTTTTGAAAGGGCCAGGTGAAGGTATGATACTTCCAATGATTCCGAATTCGCTATTATTTATAATATGAATTATTGTTGAACTTGCTCGCTAGGGTGAACGCGAAAACTCACTTTCGCCAAGGTTACGGATGCGCTGGCCATAGACTGAGGAGCCATGTTCGTCAACGTAAGTCATGAGGAATTGTCGGAAATGCTTGACGATCGATCGACGGACACGGTCATTGGCAATCCATTCGACTATAGATTTGGCCTTGATATCACTGAGTTGTTCCAATGGTATCTCCTGTGTGCCACGTGAGCAGTTAGCGCTGAGCAACTATGGAGACTTACGTCGTCCATCCCATCCACGTCATCCAGATCTCGTCTCTCGTCGTATTGCCTTCGAGTACGCCGTTTCATTCTGGCAACCCCAAGACCACCATCGAGAGCATCTTCATCCTCCATGTCTTCGCTCTCGAGGAACTGAGGCGCTCGGCTCCTATTCGCGGCACGGGATCCACGTTTACCACTGCGCTCCATTCGATCCCGACGATCCATCCTTGCCTCCGCAGCCCTTCGTGCAGCTGCGGACAGATCTTCAAATTCACCCTCATCATCGATGTCTCGGTCAGAGTAGCGATCAAGGAGCTCATTCGCGGCGTAGTCTCTGCAGGGCCATGAGAATGTTATAAGCTATTCCTCCGCGTCAACTTGCATCACCTACTCTTCCAGATTTTCAGCAAACAGATCTTCACCTTCATCATCGTTTTCATCGTCAATATCTCGAACGGCATCTCGATCATCTAAGCTGTCATCCGTATCAGAAAAAGGCGCAGGTGGGGATGATGGTGGCAACGATGATTGTGAGCTTCGGCGACTCGGTGTAGCGCGTGGGGCAGGTGAGGAGCCTGGTATGGGCGACCTAGGTCGCTTTGCTCCTCTTGGTGTCTGTGACTGTAGTGTCGGGTTCAAAGATAGGGCAGAGGTATATGCATTCAATGACTTACCATGGCAAAGCACGAGGTAAGAGATGAAAAGCGCGTCGACGCGAAGAACGCGTTCAGCCCATATTTGTCTGAGTTTCAAAGCGTGTTTTGTCTTCTCACGGATTATTTAAGTATTGTTTAGTATTTACGGCCGCCAAGTCAAGCCTCACGCTGGTTAATAGTGACTGGCTAGGATGTCGGACGGTAGCTTTCAGGCAGCGGTCAAGCAGGAAGAAGCCTATTTACAAAAGGTGCATCCTACAGCAGACGATATCCCAGGATGCATGAGTTTGTTTGATGACTTTCTCTTGTGCAATGGTACGCCGAGGTCATCGTGGAGATAGCCTTCGCTAACTTGTTTTCCAGTCCTCGGTGCTCAGGTCAAATCTCTCTACAGGTTTGGCCGCATGTCTGAGTGTAAAGAGAAGATGGAGGACTTCAAATTCTGCATGAGTCTCAAGTCTATGCACCCCGAACAGAAAAGGGACGCCTGGATCCGTCGACGAGCCGAATGGTGGGCAGCTAGACGTGTCGGTAAAAGCAGTGAAAATGTCTGGGATATACGACAGTAAGCCTATTTTTTGTCATCAATGCCTTTATGTGTCAATTGATGCCGTGGAATAGTGAGCCCTTGTCGAAGTGGCCTCCTTCCCTCTCTGACAGCATGCAGGACACCGACACCATCGCATGATACGAGATTTTGGGCAGTACCTGTTGTTGAATTGAGACATATGTGCAGCATCACCTTAAGGGCGTTACCCGGTATCACTCACAGCATCAGTATCTCGATTGATGCCACGACATCAGGATGGGGCACAGATTCACGCTTAATTGGTCCCTCGGCATATATCCGTTGCGCCCTGTATTCCTAACGAGTTGAGCAGGTGAGTAGTAAAGACGAAGCACCCGAACTTGCAATAAAAGACCCTTAGACAACGACGTTACACCGGCGTGAACGGCGTGGGGTCCCTGTACGCTGGAGTGCCAGAAGAGTAAGATTTAGCTGAACGGAACGTTGACGCAAGGGGATCGAACAATTCCCTTGTTGCTATCACGGTGCCGTACACGAGCGCCTGTCTCCGGAAGCACTGCATCACCGGCCTCTGTAAGTATCACTGGACTCCAGGTCAGTCACTTCTTAACCCTCATAACTATCCTCAGACTTTATCCATAAACATGGTGTTCGAGTACCGAAACCAGCCTATGAAAGGCCTTTATCTTGGATACCAAGTCCTCAGCACAATCCTAGTCCGAATACCGCTATGGTCATTGTGGTATTCCCATTCCTTCATGCGACCGCGTCCCTCATGGTCCTTGAAGCATACTCTCTCGGTTCAGTTAATCAGGCATGTCACATATGTCTCTTCAGTGTAAGTCTCACCTTAGTGCTATTTGCTTTAGCACTAAATGTTATGCAGTACTGGCGGAATTGTACCGCCGCCGGACTGGCGTGCAGTTGTGCCTGGAGACGGAGTAGAGGGTGTATGGATTGATGGAACACCGGAACTTATCACTGGGGAACTCAAAACGTGGGCATCCATCTCTCAAGTCGAGCCCCAACACATACCAGGCTACTGGTATGCCAAATTGGGCACCAGCCCACGGCCCACCAAACCACCTGCACCCAGCGAAAAAGTTTTCTACTGTTTTCATGGTGGAGGTTATATTCAATTGTCTGCTCATCCAAGCGATTTCACGGCCAACATCGTTAGAAGTCTCGTCCAGCAAAATGAATTCGCCTCCCATGCCCTTGCGCTCGAGTACCGACTCTCTGCCACCGATCCGTTCCCTGACCGCTTCCCCTTCCCAGCCGCCCTACTCGACGCTATCGCAGGATATAATTACCTTATTAACGTCGTAGGTTATGATCCGGAGAACGTCATATTGACGGGAGATTCAGCTGGCGGAAACCTTGCTCTCGCGCTTGTTCGATACCTTATTGAAAACAAGAGTGATCATGCGATCAACCTGCCTTCCCCCCCTGGCCATCTTCTGTTACTCTCCCCGTGGACTGATCTCGGCTCGTCTCACAACTGGCCGGGGTCC
Organism: Leucogyrophana mollusca; assembly: GCA_021014945.1. Classification (NCBI taxonomy): domain Eukaryota; kingdom Fungi; phylum Basidiomycota; class Agaricomycetes; order Boletales; genus Leucogyrophana; species Leucogyrophana mollusca. The sequence continues at coordinate 163,336 of MU266337.1, forward strand.
AGCACCATCGCGAACACTATGGATTACCTCGGAGACCTAGACTCAAGGCGTAGCTTGTACTCGAAAGAGGCATATCTTCGGCCTTATGGTTTCGGGTTCGCTGCCCTTAATCGCTATATTTCCCCTGCTTCGCTGCATCCCTCCGTTCAGGCTCACTTTAATGGATTCCCCCGCACATTCATCGCCGTCGGTACTGCCGAGAGATTCTTAGATCAGGTCAGAACATTGAAGAGGAAGATGGTTGCTGACATGGGGGAGGATGAAGTAACTTTCTTCGAGGCGCCGGATGCGATTCATGACTATTTGGCCTTCAACTGGCACCCACAGCGTTCAAGTACGTTACAGGCTATTGCAAATTGGCTGCAGTAGTGTGATGCACGCCACTTCATCCTGAACGTACGTGGTGTCGGCTCTCTTGAGCGCATTTTTCTTGTCAACCATTCTAGCCACTTATCTCATGATAGCTTGCAAAGATTTTAGACGCACAATCACCCAACCATGTACATAAGCATGCTGTTGGAGCACGTTTTACTACTGCATCGCCCGTATCAGAATCACTAGTGCCAGTGATCGGTCTGGATTGAAATGTCTCTACGTGGAACGTATCAGTTTTCAAGAAAGCAGTCTGCTTGTTTATCCAACACTCCTCCCATCGCTGACTGCCATGATTAAGTCCCACAGTTTTACACCATCCGAAGTATGCGCCCTTGGCATCTCAGAAGATGATCGAAGACAGGTTCGCTTTCTGATAGACTTAGGAAATCCCGAGCTAATAATACACACAGGATACAACGGAGCGCAGAAGATCGCTGCATCTGCCGCTCAATAATTCGCCAACCTTCGAACGCTCCTTTCCACCTGTTTCAAAGTCCCTCACCTTAGACGAAGACTACTTCGAGCGTCGCGAGCTTCGCTTGGTGTGCACACAAAAGTTCCCTTGGGAAGACTTCCTTCCTCAAGCCAGCGAAATCTTTCCCGGACTATATCTCTGCGACGTCTACACGGCGACATCTCCTGTCGTCCTCAAGCGTCTAGGCATCACCCACGTGATCTCCGTCATGCGAGCACCTTGGTACCACTATCCACCCTCTGTTCGCCATCTCTGTGTCCCCGTCGATGACACCAAGACGACCAATATCTCTACGTACTTCGAACGAACATCGTCGTGGATTCAGGCTGCACTTCACAGTTCTCCCGATGCCAAAGTTATGGTACATTGTGTCTGGGGTATGAGCCGCAGCGCGAGCTTCGTTGTAGCTTACCTCATGGGAACAAGAGGCATGACTATGGAGGGCGCCCTGACTTTCGTGAAGGCGAAGAGAAGCGTAGTCAACCCAAACCGTGGGTTTCTCTGGCAGCTGAATGTCTATGAACAGAAGGTCCGACAAAGAAACAAGCATCGGGAAGAGGAACAATCTCGGTAGTCAAAGTTGTCCTTCATTCCATACACATTATGTACCGTATCTTCGAACACATCCTTCTTGCTCATCAAGGACAGAAATAGTCGCACATTTGTTGGGCCAGCAGTTCCTTTACAATAGAGCTAATTGATACGTGGGCAAAATCTGCGTACACGGTGAAAAATACTAGTAGGATCAACAAATAGATCGGTACACGGACAGGTGGCCAGCTAGCCTGTCTTATGCATCCCTCTTATCCTCGACACTGGTTTCTGAGTTTTTCCGTTCGATGCGTGCCTCCTCGACGTTGGTTAATCCACCAGCATTGTAATCACCGAGGTAAAAATACACCGCTGGAAGGCCGACGAAGAGTGCCCCTATAATGTTACCAATGTACGAGGCGATTAAAGACCTGTAGGAAGGGCGTTACAATTAAATCTCCAAATGGAAAAGGATGAGCTTACTTGCGAATATACTCGGCGGTGGTCAACTGCAAACGTAGAAAGATGAGGAACTTCCTAATGGACTTTCAGAATATTACATACGTCAGCGTGCAGCATAATGCTCAGCGGTAACGAGAACATGTTAGCGATCACTGGAAGTAGCTCTGGGTAAGCCTTCTAGGGCAAATAATGACCACGCTTCTTACCGTGATCGAATCCACAGGCGACGAAGATCTGTAAAGCAGAAATTTAGTCACATGTTAGATAGGAAAGAGCCGATACATACCCAGATAGGGAACCAGATTGCGATGATCTTAGAGTAGGTCTCTTTGGCCCCTGCTGCTTGCTAGATCGCGTGAAACGGTGAGATCAAATACGTTTTTACATGACAACTGAGGCTGCGCACCCAGACAGCCACACACACTAGCCAGTTGCAGCCAATGCCGCGAATGAGGATTTGGTACCAACCGGGGGTAACTGCTTTCGTTCTGAGATTGAAGAGTGAGTAAGCTGCGTGGCGCGTGGGATATGTCGTGTACTCACATCGCGAAGCTCCTTATATATGTGGAATATGGGGCGTCAACGACAAGGCCGCTGTCTAGAAGAATACTTATGAGGTTATTTTGTGTCATCCGCAGCTTTTTACATACATTTGGACAGAATTGCTGCAAAGAACAAACTTCCAACAAGGTTTCCAAACGTCACTGAACAAAAATATCAACAAAGTAGGATGTTAATACTATCATCTGTACACACCTATGATCCAGTTAACGGGTATGCTCCACCACGGCAAACGTCCTTTAATGACGGCCATAGGGAAGATCTATGCAGTATTCAGTATGTCATATTAGACATACTGTAGCTCGACTTACCATCAAGTTGCTTGTCAATAGATCGAATCCTTGCAAGACGATCCTAGTCGGGGTGGTATCAGGTTCCATGTACCGCTACGAGATCAAGGAGGAACATTACATGACGAGTCCCACTGGAAAAACAAATCCTCCGAGAATCTTGACAATTCCAGGGTTGGAATCCGACAAAGAAGGCGAACCACCAGATATAATGATATCTAGCAGACCACCAAACGATAGCATCACACCAGCGAGACACTGCCACGGCCTGAGTTTCTGGCAGGCCACAGCGAATAAGCAGACTTACTGCTTTAAAGAAAGTCTTGTCAAAGCGCGTGTTATGTTTGGTGACTGCTTGCTCGATGAGGACAACAGCGACTTCCGCTGGCTTCAGAGTGCTGGGGGCATCCATCGCTGTCGTGGTCAAAGGGTGGGATAGGGAGAAATCCGGGTTGGTCCAAGGGGAGGGTCCTCAAGTTCACATAGAGCGCCCCACTCCGGTTATATAGGTAATTTTGAGAGTTCCTGACAGGTATGTTACGAAAATAACTTCCCATACGGCCTGCGGCGTCTGACCAACATGCATTTACAATTACTAAACAGGCCACTCCATGAGTACATGAGTCCTTGATGCGCATTGCAGGACTTACTTTTAGAATCCCACTTGGGTGATAGGCTCAAGTCTTCTGGCTGCTTCCTTCGGGGCAGTGGGCCAGAAATCGCTATCAGAAGACCATCATGATAGTCCAGAAGTTGGCGCCTCTGTCACAGATCCGAGTTTCGCGTTGTATGGCTTCTAGCCGAAGGAATAGCATCGCTTCAATGCGGGGGACATCTATGATGAGCCCAGCATGGGGTTAATCAAAATAACAACGGGGAAGAATTGGGGAAGATCAAAACACGGACGCCTGTCCCTCACATACCCAGAAATAGCACACGTTTCACCACGGTGTAGCGCCGCTCTCATCCCCGAATCGTGCGGCCGATTGGGCTTCAACGTTGTATACATCAGAATCATTACGCGACTGAGACCATGGAAAAGGTGCTGATGAGGTAGAGGCGAAGCTGGAAGCCGGAAGATAAATCGGAAGAGATGCAGGTCGTGCGACTGACACTCAAACTGCCCAGATTGGGCAATTCTGAACTCTGAACTGCAACGCCTCCGACTCGCGAGCCCAAACTGCGCTTCGACATTCAGCGACACTGGCAGACATTGTTCTGACAGTCTGTGGGGACATATCTTGACAAAGTTACGACACCGTGTTGCCGAGCGCCACGGTGATTGAGAGTGCCTTCACAATAGATGAGGTTTTCAACCCTTCGTATAACTGGGATCAGAGGCTTTTGACATCCCATACGGTGTACAGGTTCAGGAGTATGCCCCTCTCTCACTCTCCCTTTACAATTTAGCCAGACGGATGATTTTTGCCTGTTCTCTTCCCCTTGTGTGGTATTGCATTCCATGGAACATTCAGCCCTAACGCCCTGATCTGTCGATCATTCAAAGCGTGAGCAGTCGTTCTCACCACCAGTCCGTGGATTTCCCAAGGCGTCAATCCCCCGCATAAACTGGTTACTCAGGTCGCAGGGCCCATCATCACGCGGGAACTGCCCCTCATTCAAACGCAACGGATATGGACGTGGTTACAGTTACACAACGCGTTCTCCACGGGTTCGGCGGACCTTCTCCGTTGTATGGTCGGATGCACTCTTTTGACAAGGTGATATACTGATAAGGATCATGCGAAGGATACAACCCGCTTCGTTTCATTGGTGGGTCCGTTATCCTCCCAATGGTGTTCTGCTCCTGAGGATATCGAGGTCGCTCAAGGTGTGGGCAAGGTGTGGCCCTTACGCACCTACGGCCGACACGCCTCCGACTTGTCCTTTTCACATTGGTCCCGAAAGTCACTTGAAACCACTCCCACTCCGACAAATCCATTTCGCGTTACTCTCCTGATCGCATCATTTCTCTCTTTGTCGAAACGATGACCCATCGGGTGGGTATGTACACATGTTTCGATGCCTTCTGATGCAAAGGCAAACAAAATACATACCGACCCGGTGGACTGGCAGCGACTGAACGCAAATACAAATGCCAGCGCCACGGGCCTTCCTTATCGCTCTTGTCGCCTTTTAACTGCTTGTAGGCGCTGGGTGGAGGGCACAGAGGGCCTCGGAATCAGAGTTAATAATAACGTCGATAAATTAACTGCCTTTGACTTCTCGCCAAAGAGGGGTGATTGCTTGGGCGACAGTATTGGCGGCGACCTCCAGGTATCCGCGCTCGACTTCGTCCCGGACTGCCGACCATACCTTGCGTGCTCTCCATCTGTCCGGGTGGAACCTCCGGTGGCTCTTCTCCACAAAAGTCTTGTAGTCTTGTGGTCTCATGTGATCCCTGACAGTCTCGAAGAACTTCTCTACTGCTGACCAGTCGACATCTTCCACCGTAAACCGCGAAGGCGGAGTCAACACCGGCCAAGGAATATCATGAAAACCAAGGGGTTGATCGGGTGCAAATTTTGCGTTATCGAAATCCTCGCTGAGGACCTTATACCGCTCCAGCGCGCGGTGTATAGTCCAAGGGCCCGCCTCCCAGCGTTCTCTTTGCTTGCGCTGTCGATGTTGCCGTTGCCGGTTCTCCTCTTCCACTCGCCGTGTTTCTGCTTCTAACTGGGCTCTCTTGCGGTCCCGTTCTGCTTCCTCGTCGTGTCGTTTCTTTTGAGCCGCTTCTGCCTTCCTCCGCGCCTCGGCCTTGGCAACTCTTTCCGCCTCTTCAGCTCGCTCACGAGCCTCGCGCTGTCGTCGATGTGCTTCCCATAACGGCCTATCCTTGTTAAGCTCCTGCAACTTGCGTATAGACTCAGCAAGTTCAGCCTCTCTTGAAGATTTCTGATCATCGTCAGGTTTCCGCTCTGCTTCTGGCTCGTTGGTTTCTGGTGTGGACGCGGTGGTTGTCGAAGTACCTTGTTTCCCTGCTGGCACGTTAGATGTGCATCGCCAATGTGCCACTTTGCGTGCAACTTACACTCCGAAGGAAATTGGCGAATATCTTCCATGAATTTTCGCTCCCATTCGTCGTGGTGGCTTCGTTGGATGACCTCAGCCTTCGCCCGCCTCCTTCTGTCTCTTTCCGCTCTCTTCTGTTTCATGGCGGTATGAACGGAGGCCGGGGACATCATTCGGGAGCGCTTGTTCGGGCGCGCTCTTCCAAGACCAACGCTCTGTTCTTCACTTGGAGATACAGCATCGGGACCTGACCATTTATCAGACACGACGATAACACAGGTTCCTGATATGATTTATGCCAACTAACCTCTCCGTTTGGCCCCGTCTTGAGTGGGTGTGCTCTGCCCAGGAGCGAGATAGGTCGATGCATCTTCCATCACCACCGAAGGCACATCACCGAGACCGCGGCGATCAACATACCGCGCATCTGCAAGCTTGTTACGCTGCCATCTATTTTTACGATTTTCGCGTGTTTGCGCGCGATTTCCACACTTTGATTTGTCTTTCGGGAGAAGATCATCAACAACCATCCTTTTGACTTCTTCTTCATCCAAGTTGTCATCATCTGTGTCATCGTCGCTTTCGAGTCCTACCTGCCGTGAACGCGCCCGTTTCTCATTATGAAGAGGTGTCTCCTCGAAAGGAGGTGTACGAGTACGTTTTGGCGCTTGAGTTTTATGAGTGCTGCTTTCGGGTCGCGTCTCGGGTCCCACCCTTGATATTGAAGAAAGTTCAGGGGCCAGATGAACAGAGCACTTGTAGGCCGGGTCTAATTTGTAGATTTCCCATTGCTCCTGGTAGCAAAACACGGGTTCGCTGACGGATATGTTAGATATGACCGGGAAATATACATGGTATTAGCCTTTCCACTCACCCGCATATATCAACCACACGTGGCCAAAGTCCCTCGTCGACGACCCCTTCGTCCAAACACGCTCTGGGTACGAAACGCCAGAAACTGGTACCGCTTGAAGTAGATTCAATAACAATGCGCTTTGGAGGAGGAAGGGTTTCGTCTATTGACAGCCCTCTGATATCCGGAACGTCGTCGACAACATGTGCGGTGTGTGGATCGAAAGATGCAAAAGAGAGTGAACCATTGAACCGGAGGAGACGACCGCGCTGCGAAGGATCAAGAAGGCCAGGTTTGGTGCCGCGGATGTTGGGGATAGAGCGTCCTGAGTTTGATGGCTCAGATGACTGAGACGACATTCGGTTTGTTAAATACTGAATTCCAAGGCAGGTATTGAGATCAGTACATGATGATCATGAGCGGGCACTGAAGAGGCTTCGCCCGAACAATAATGTGCTGAGGGTTCGCCACATTCAACCACACGTGGCATGAGGTGGCATGCCATCCACGGTGGTTGCCATATAAAGGTGTCACAACTGCAATGCTGCATCAACATGTCCGACTTGAAGCTGGTCTCAGCTTGCCAGACATTGAGACCACCAAGGTATCATATAAGTTAGCACCTTATTTCGAGCTGTAAAGCGCTCATATAGCGTTGCGGATTGGAGGAATGACATCTGGTTTTGGGCTTCTTGAGCGTGATTTCCCCACACTGCCATGTGACAGTGATCGAGGGTGACCCTGTGAAATTCTGTCACTGCTACTGGGCCTGGCGGGTCTGACTTGTGTCTGACTCCGAGACTGACCTGACTCTCGCCGACTCAAGCAGGCTATGCACATGGGCAGCCTGTTCAAATAGCAACATTATCAGTTCTCGACTTCAGAAAATGACTACTCTGAGAAGCTTTCAGACTGAGATAGAGGAAATCCACTCTCGTGAGCTCGCGAGGCAGCGCGGCGGCCACGTCGACCAGTCTATACAGCAGAACCCTGCGGAAACCACGCCTGGCGCAGCGGACGGCGTTGACGTACCCGAACTACTGGACGAGGATGAATCCATACTGGTGAGCTGTCCGCCCCGACCCAACGCCGGGAACTCATTTGACGGGATATGAAAGAACCTTTTATCGAGCCGAAATGACGAGCCAGCGCGAAACGCGATCGCTTCTTTGATGACAAGGCACAAGGGCGAATACATATTTCGAATAGGAGTCCGGCCACCCCATAGCGCATTATTTACTGGAGAACCACTGGACGAGGATACACGAAACTGGGCCGGTGTTCCAAGGACAGACGAGGAGGTCACATCACTACGAATAGAAGTTGCGAAGGCCCTTGAGGAAGTCGGAGGGAAAACATCGGTGTTATTTCAAGATGGAGGCACCCATCCACGTGCTACCTTGCTGCTTCGACTGCCCCCACCCAGCGTATCGCTTACGCCAGAGGTGAGGTGCGCCGTTGTCGGAAATGTGGATAGTGGAAAGTCAACAACATTAGGAGTGCTCACTCGAGGTACGCTCTGGTATGTTCGAGTTCAGCGTCAAATTAATAGCAATATAATAGGTGCGTTAGATGATGGAAGGGGGCGAGCCCGGGTTAGTCTTTTCCGGCATAAGCATGAAATAGAGACGGGACGGACCTCTAGCGTAGGCATGGAGGTCAGACGATTATCTTACGTATACCGGTGTGCCATCTGCTAACTACTTGACACTAAGATACTGGGTTTTGGTCCAAATGGCGCTCCTATACTTCCCGGGACTGCACCATCTGGAGATGCGCGACGGGAGAAGCTCGGCTGGGACGAAATATCTGCACAGGCCGCTAAGATTGTGTCTTTCAGTGGTAGGACCGAACTAATATCCTGTGATAAATTCCAGGTTCCTAACACGCTCTATCGCACACAGATTTGGCCGGACATGAACGATATCTAAAGACAACACTATATGGTCTGACCTCCGGGGCACCATCCTGCGTCATTCTCATGGTTGGTGCAAATGCGGGCCTCATTGGAATGTCTAAAGAGCATTTGGCCATTGCACTAGCTTTGAGTGTTCCCGTCGTCGTTTGTATCACAAAGGTAGCCACCTTCCCGTTGTTCCCTTTTTTATCTTTATAAATAGGAGACTTCAGATCGATATGACACCACCGAACGTTCTCGCCGAGACTACCAAGCAGGTTGTCAAGATTCTCAAGAGCCCAGGGTGCAGGTGCAGTATGCTACCTTTCCTTGACAGTACCACGGCCTCACCTATTACGCAGAAAGACACCCGTGTTTGTAAATTCTACCGAGGCTGCAATCGAGCTTTCAGAGACATTTGCAAAGCAAAGGTGAGTTTACAAGGCCTCCACGCAATGCCATGTCCCTCATAGCAAGAGCAGATTATGCCCAATATTTCGAATATCAAATGTAACAGGAGAGGGCTTAGATTTTGTCAGTGTATGTCGTGTTCGTGTGCTTCGCGGCTAATCGCTTCAAAAAGGTTCGAACTTTCTTGAACCTTCTTCCCTCTAGCGAAGCAGATCACGAGACGTTCGCTGTTGACCAACCACTGGAGGTAGGTCACCATAAAGGTGGACAGTACACACGATTTTGACCTCTATGATCAGTTTTCAATAACTGAAGTATGGTCTGTCCCATACGTTGGGACAGTCGTGAATGGGATCTTGAATAGTGGAAGGGTCAAGACGGGGGACGCAGTGCTATTTGGTCCCGATTCCAATGGTCTTTATGCCTCAACTGTTGTTCGAAGCATGCAGCGGAAAAGGTAGGTGGTTAGCGGTGAATTACGTGACTATCTACGTGTTGCAATAGCTCTTTCATTGCTTTGACTTTCAAGATTCGCTGACGAGGTGTACATTTACAGAGCGGATGTTTTCACGGCAGAGGCAGGGCAGTGCGTCGCTTTGGCATTGAAGCGGGTCAAGCGTGCCGCAGTGCGGAAAGGGATGGTGATTGTGCACAAAGTTGATGCTCCGCCGAGAGGTGCGCCTTTCGTCAAGCTGTCCTGCTCTAGTTCAATGGAGGTAACAAATGTTACCAGCTACACGCCAATTCGAAGGACAGGTTTTGATCTTGTAGTGCGTGTCTTTCACCTCCTCTCAGATCTTTGCTGACATCTACTTCAGTCACAATACTACATTACAGAGGAATTACCAGGTTCGTCCCAATTGAACAATCGATGATGCCCTCGCGCTGAGCGTCGTGCATAGGCTATGCTTCACTGTGGGGTAAGCCTTGCTCCACAATTTGATCGTTACCCGACCAATTTCTCCCTTCCTAGGCCGTGCGTCAGACAGTCCGCATCATATCGATGGACCATCCGCAGGGTGTCCTACGTACCGGAGATAGAGCGACCGTTCAGTTCGAGTTCATCTCGCACCCTGAATTCATAAAAGTGGGCATGAAGCTGCTTTTTCGAGAGGGCAAGACAAAGGTTAGTGTCCAGTACTTGATGTTTTCTGGGGCCTATCACGACTGTGCCGACAGGGTCTCGGTGTAATAACTCGACTGCTCTAAACGTTGATGTTGTATTGAATCCCAAGTAGACCACCACTATCGACGTGCACTAGGATATGCATGTGCTGTGTAATTGTAGGGAAGTATGCCCAAGATCAAGTTACTTAGGATAAATGATTGTATTATGGGACTCATAAAGCGTGGTAGTTGTATCATTCTATAGATGCATGTCAGAATAGGAGCATTCCTGGCTACGTATATGGTCGATTGGGCTTGGTTGTAGCTGTACGGTGCCTCGCTCCGACTAGATTTGCAAAAAACGGGGTAATTGCATACGAGCACTTACATCTCACACCTCTGGTGAGATGGAGCGTCTTGACCGCGCAACAACACTCTCCATGCCCTCCTCCAGCTCATCATCATCCTCGGGCCCATCATAGTCATCCGAGCCGTCCTCACGGTGCGACTCGTCGGACGCCTTGCGCCCCGATCGGTTCTTAAGTCTCTTGGCCGGTGTACCTTTGGACACCCCAGTGCTCTTTCGCTTCTTGTTCTGCGACTTCGACGGTTTGGGATGAGCCTGATAATGGAGTAGCTGCTCGTGCCACTCTGAACGGTAGCCGACACACTTCATGATGGTGAACCCAATAACCAGTCTTCCATCATTGAGTGCAGTCCGCAGACCTTCTGTATCGAATTCGATGAGATTGGCGGGGTCGCCGGACAATTCGGCCGTCTCCACGATGGCTTCATTTGTTTTATCGACCCATTCCCTACCCCAATTTGATTTGAGGATCCCCTTAGCCCAGTTATGGACGACATTTTGGGGCAGCAATTCAAGTTGATGCGGGAGAATTTCGCCTCGCCGTCCCAGTTCATAGCGCCCGATATACCGCCAGTCATTGGGATTTTCTCCGACAAAGAAATCTATGGGGTGGTCAACGGGGGTTCCATCATTGAACTTCCTGAAGGTGGCGAACACAACGCCATGTTGTCCAGGAGATCTAGGCAGCTCTGAATTCCAAGAGCGGTTGAATGCAGCGCTGCGACCATCATTAGTGACGTAAAAGGAGAAGCACAGCGGAATCCGCACTAAGGTATCCCCTTTGCTTCGGTACCTTGCCAGTTCAACCAGCATTCTTGATGACCGCCGCCGAGAGTCTACGGACATGTCTCAGAACAAGGGCAGGGCACATTCAAAATAGGGACGTACATCCGCAATGACTTTCCTGGAGAACCCAACCCACAAGTCCTCGTCTACTTTCAATGATGGGCCGAGATTAAGATGGTCGAGGTTCCAGATATCGAGCTTTCCGTCCTCGCTCTTGACAAAGGTAACAAACCCGCGCTCGTCAGGAGCATCCTCTGTCTTGATCGCCACCGCAACCATCTTTACATCTTCCGGAGTCGGTTCGCGTTTGATCAAGACAGCCGTTGTGTTGGGGGCAGGATCGGCGGGCACAGAGGAGCGGGATCTAGAATTGGAGCGGGGCAGTCGGTCTAGGTTCGCACTTTGATGGCGTTGAGAATCTTGGGGATCATACGGGTTTTCAGGGCGAGGTGGTGAACCGAGAGTCCGGCCGTAGTCATCTACCCCGTTGTACCCAGGGTCAAATTCGGTGTCTGGATCGAAGCCCGGAGCGATACCCATGGTGTCACCTGTGTCACGCAAAGCCATATCCGGCTGCGAGTTTTCCGATCAGCAATCAAGTCGAAGAATACCCAGACATCAAACCCTCACTCTGATTTCATCCTTTGGTACTGGATACTATGCCGGATTCAGTACATGTGGGTGCCGATAACGCGCGGGCACGAACCTCAACACTGGTGAACCTCCCCTTTGGCATATCTTCCTCTTTCGCGCCACTCTCGCTCTTCGCGTCCAACTTCACCGGCTTGTAAATCAAGCAAAATTTCAAGTCAGTGGTGAAAGGCAGTGTGACTGAAATCTAGTACATACGTTCTTCTTGTCAAACTTGCCCAGCAGGCGCTTGACCTCTCCCTGCAGACGCTCGATTTCGAGCTTCTGGGCATCGCGCACGACCCTCAGGTTCTTGTTCTCTTTCCGAGTCTTCCGTACCTCCCCCTCGGCTTTCCTCTGGGCAATCTTTGCAGCCTCCAGTGCCTTCTCCAGTCGTGACTTGTCATTGCCGGCCTCTGCTATAATCTTGTATGTAGGTCGTTTCACCCGACTACTGGGGGGTCTGATAGCCTGACCGACATCTGGCTCTGAGTCTGAATGATCCGAACTAGTCAGTTCGATGACTTCAGCGCTGTTCTCGTTCAAGCGCGGTTTCATACGGTCTGAGATGAGTACCGCAATGCGGAGCGGAACGCTGACCTAACGATGGAATAGATGGTGCGAAAAGACAACGTGGCGTGCTTGGTGTTGCCCAAAAATCAGTTCGTGGGCTTCGCAGATCGTCCCTGCTCTAGCCATGTGTGAGGGTACGTACACACATTTTAACGTACTTTCATGTACATAATAGGCACCAGGAGGCTGGCCGCTGGTTCCGCGTTGGTTTATCAGTTCGGTGAGCGCACGGTGGTGTGGACAGATAATGTTGTTAGTGGAACATTTAGGTGGCATGCAACATCATTATTAGCTGTGTGTAAACCTGGAACGCACTGCTGCCTGCTTGGAAATAGACGTGGGCGTTGTTGTTCCACTGGTTGCACACAAGTACCTACTCACAGTTCAACGGAGCAGTCTGGAGTTGACCGTGTAATCACGGATCTCCTCCAGGCGCCTGAACTGCTATTGTGGGTATTGCGCTGCAGGTGACGCGAAATTTGCTTTGACCTGATAATTGAACGGAATAGTCGAGTAGGATGACGACTCGTGGCAAGGATGTATCCCTATTCGATCCGAGGGTGGATGGACCTCTGCAATGACGGTCACAGCCGCCGTAAGTGTGTATCCGGGACTTGCTGCGAGCATCCGTGTTACACAAATACAACAGGTGAATACCGACTGCGCCGGAACTATCGCCTGCGCAGCAAATCGCAATGATTCAAACGTGATGGCCACCGCGACGGATCATCATGCCGAACACCCAGGTTGGTGTAGAACCCGATTCCCGACCTGTAGGTCGATCGGCCGCACTGAATATGAAGAATGTTGGGGGTGCTCACTGTGCTACCACCTGCTACCACAATGTGACGTGGACCCTACCTATGAGGTCCGACAGTGCTTACTTTGTGCGTCACCGAAAAGAAATGTTGCCGGGCTCCAACGCCTATCGTTAAGGCATTTATGTAGCGACCAAATGCGAGTTCCAACTTTCAACCGGCGCTGTTCAGATAAATAAATTTTGTTGAGCTCCGCGGTGACGAATTGGCGAACAAGAATGGCAGTGGTGGCGCAGCTTTGCATGACAGCAGTTGTGGCTGAAGGTTCCGCAGTGAATTGTGTCATGTCCTCTTCTTCATACCAAGCTGTACCGTCGGACGAACACAACCCCAACGTTAAACCAGTCTCTCGTTTTTCTATACGCAAAATTTTTCTTCTCTGCATAACCTTCTGTCTTGTCGCATTTGCTTCGTACAAAGCTGGCCAGTGGTCCGTTCAGCACCCCCAAAGCCAATCAACCCCTGGACAGGATCCGGGAAAGGAACACAGCAACCAAGCAATACCTGAAGTCCCGCTGAACAACCCCAGCATGCCAGCAAGTGGAAAATACAGCGTTGGCTAGTGAGCACATGTTATCACAGCTGCAATTGAGCTCGCGTGCTAAAGCTTGTTGCTAAGTTTCGTGAATTGGTAAGTTTGTCCACGTCGACGTTGTTCATGCTAGTGACCTAGGTGTCCAGGGGTATCTACGGGCGCAAGTTTCCTCCCTCGCTAATCCCAGTTCAGGACCTCACGTAAGATACATATGACTGCTGGAACTTCGTCCCGCTGAATATCTCTCCAGACACATACTGTATGCGTTCGCCAACTTGAAAGCCGATACCGGCGAGGTTGTTATGTCAGATACCTGGGCCGACCAGGACATCCACTACCCTGGCGACTCCTGGAACGACGGCGGCAATAACTTATACGGCAACTTCAGAGCCATATACAACCTGAAGAAGCAGAACCGGCACCTGAAGGTCCTTCTGTCAATCGGGGGTTGGACGTATTCTCCTACTTTCCATCCTATTGTCATAAACCCTCTCCTACGTGCCAATTTTGTCCAGTCGGCGGTCAAGTTGCTCGAGGATTACGGTCTAGACGGTCTAGACATAGATTACGAGTACCCATCCAACGATGCCCAGGCCAGGGGTTATGTCGAATTACTAAGGGAGCTCAGAGCGGGTCTCGACCAACACGCCAGAAACAAGGGTATTAATCACAAGTTCCTCCTCACAGTGAGTTTCCGTGTAAAATCAGGAGTAATGAAGGCTCACATAACATCTGGCACCTAGATTGCAGCGCCTTGCGGACCAGACAAGTACACATTACTCCACGTTCGTCAAATGGATCAGTCCCTTGACTTCTGGAACATGATGGCCTACGATTTCTGTACGTCCTTCACCTACTCATTAGCACTGCCCCTAACTCCGCTTTCCACTTTCAGCTGGGTCCTGGGACACAGTTGCCAACCACCAAGCGAACGTCTACGGCGGCCCCATCAACTCATCCCAAGCCATCTCCTGGTACAATGCGAGCGGCGTTCCTTTATCAAAAATGGTTCTGGGCATTCCGCTCTATGGCAGGTCTTTCATGAACACCCAAGGGCCAGGGACGCCTTTTTCAGGTATCGGTCCCGGCAGCTGGGAACAGGGTGTTTACGACTACCGCGCACTGCCGCTTCCTGGTTCCACTGTCTATCAGAACAGCCAGGACCTTGCGAGCTTTGGTTTCGACCCCCAAAAGAAGGAGATGGTGAGCTTTGATAACGAGCAGGTCGGAATATGGAAAGGTCAGTATATCCAGCAGATGGGGCTTGGTGGAAGTATGTTCTGGGAGTTGAGTGGGGACAAGGGGTCGGCTAGGCAAGGAATGGATGGTGGGCCGGGCAAGGACGCTGTCCCCGGAAGGAGTTTGGTTCGAGTCGTCAAGGAAGCCATGGGTCCGTTGGACCAAAGCCCGAACTGGTTGAGATATGAGGGGAGTAAATTCGATAATATGCGGAACGGCACGGCGTAATCACTAGCATACACGCAACAGAGCTTGGGACATTTTTGTAGTCTTAGATTTGTATCCTATTGACTAGACGGTAGCAATTCATCATAATGATCTGTTTGTCACTGCAGATAGCTTGGTTGTGACTGTGGCTGTGATTTCCTTTTCTGAAAAAACTGAAATTTTGTTCGTCCCGGCTGCTTGCAGGTAAAGGCATCGCCGCATCGCCTCTGCTGGCACAGGACTTTAGACCGACCGTGCTTGTTTCTGAAGACCATCATACCAGAAACCGGCCGATTTTTTAAATTCGGATACCTTGGAGCTTACCCTACCACTACTGTCTCTCTTTCTGCGTAATTCTCTCCCATAGACTGGAATCGACATTTCCTAGTATTATCAAGCTCGATCTCTAATCCCAACATCCAGGAGGATCTGTGAAACCGTTGTATATTCATGTCTCCTGTTGTTATGCATGTTACTGCCGACTCCGATTTCGCACCACTACTAGAGGCCCTGCGATCCGCTCCGACAGGTCCAGGTCCGTTCGTTGTGTTTTTCACCGTAGATGCGTGAACTCATTCTCTGTCTAGACGCCAAGGCGGCTGCGGATAAGCTTGCTCTCGCCATCAACAAGGCTGGTTACGAAGCCCTCACGTATGTGCATCTATACCGCATCAGATTCCTCTGTTAATATGTCTGCTATCACAGCGATCAGAATGTGTTGTCCACCCTTCATGCTTTTGCGTCGAATAAAAAATCAGGATACGAGCGCGAGTCCGCTGCTATTGCCTTCCAATCGATACCCGCTGTACTCGGGGCTCCGTGTGCCCCTTTACTCCTTCCAAGTCTTCCACTTCTTTTTGACTTGTACGCGGATAAGGGCGAGGTTGTTCGCACTGCTTCGGCATCCGCTACCAAGGCTATCCTCCAACTTTTCCCGCCAGAAGCTACCCGGACTGTATTTCGCACCCTCGAAGATATTCTAGACAAAGGGAAATGGCAAACAAAGGTTGGGGCATTAGATGCGTTGAAGAGTTTTGTCGCAAGTGCAAGAGACGCAGTTGCTGACGAACTAGGCCATATATTACCCAAAGTCGAGGCAGCTATGCACGACACGAAAAAAGAGGTACGATTAAATTCTGACGTGATAGATCTGTAGTGTAATCACATCCTTGCTAGGTTTCGTCTTCAGCTGTCAAATGCGCGACATCGCTATGCACGACTCTGGCAAATCCAGATCTAGCACCTCACATTCCCGTCCTCGTTAAATGCATGTCGAATCCCGATTCGGTTCCCGCTTGCATCAAGGCTCTGTCCTCCACTACTTTCGTTGCCGAAGTCACCGCTCCGGCCCTCGCTGTTCTCGTCCCTCTTCTCATCCGCGCGCTGAATGACCGCAGTATGGAGGTCCAGCGTCGCACGGTAGTTGTCATAGACAACCTCGTTAAACTCGTCAGGAACCCGACGGTCGCAGCGCGATACCTCAGCCCACTCGTCGATGGTGTCCAGAAAATTGCAAAGGGTGCCGCTTTCCCCGAAGTAAGGAGTTGGTTACAGGACCTCTCTTGAGCTAACGTCTGGTTTAGGTCCGCGCCTTTGGAGAAACAGCTCTCAATACTCTGCTTAAATCCGGCGCATCCGCGACCGGATCCCCACCTACTCGTGACTCAGAGAGCGAGACAGCAGAGGTCTTTGGAGTTTTGCTTACACTTCTCCCCCATCAACTCGTCGTACCGTCACCGACGACTCCGAACGCTCCTCAATCTGTTAGGCACCAACTTCTGTCCCAGTCGTTACAATATCAGGCATCAATGGTTGCCGACCTGATTTACAATAGGCGTTTCACTGACCAAGCAGTATGGAAGCGTTGCGTTGGGGTATATATGTCACCTTGGCTTGGTGCTGTCGATAGCTCGACGTTCGCGGAAACAACGCGGTCTCACTTCCATGCTGTTGACCAGGCAAGGCAACTTCTGGGCGTTTCGTCGATACATGCTCACGACGAGTTTTCAGGCAAAAAACGTACAAGTTCAAGACAACTCCAGCGAGGAAGGGGAGCTTCTGTGCGATACGTTATTCTCTTTAGCTTATGGTGCCCTGCTCCTACTCTCCCACACAAAATTGAGGCTCTTCCGGGGCCGCCGCTACGGTATACTGGGCACCAACGGCTCGGGGAAATCTACTCTTATGCGCCAGCTTCGGGATGGCAAAGTCGAAAACTTCCCACCGCAGGACCAACTTCGAGCTGTGATGGTCGAACATTCTCTTCAAGGTGAAGATGGCTCGTTGTCGGTGTTGGACTTCGTCGCATCAGGTAAGTGCTGTTTAATTCTAGGAGACGTGATCTTACATCGGGCCATAAAGACAAAGCTTTGGCGAACGTGTCGCGATCTAAAATCCGTGAACAGCTCCTCGAGGTCGGTTTTGATGACTCACGGCAGGCGGACATCGTGGGTGGTCTATCCGGAGGCTGGAAAATGAAGCTTGAATTAGCCCGTGCCATGCTGTACAATGCTGATCTCCTTCTCCTTGACGAGGTATTCTCGCCCTCACATATTTCAATTCATACACTGACAATCTTGTTATGAACAGCCTACCAATCATGTATGTCGCGCATCTTGGTACCCTGTCTACCTTACGAACGAAATATTTTTCAGCTCGATCGCGCATCCGTCAAGTGGCTGGAACAGTACTTGATCGCTCACAAGAACGTGACTTGTCTTATAATCAGTCACGACTCCGGGTTAGTGAACTTAGAATATATAACTCTTTCCATATGTTGAAATTCGTTGGTCAGTTTCCTGGACAATGTGACTACAGATATCATCCACTATGAGTCTAAAAAGGTGCGCTTGCTTTGTCCCCTGATTTCCCGCGCTCATGATCCTTCAGCTTGTATACTATCCCGGCAACCTTTCCACGTTTGTGGAGAAGCATCCCGAAGCCAAATCTTATTACACCCTCGCTGCGACATCCGTGAAGTTTGCGTTCCCTCCACCAGGGTCGCTCATGGGCGTTCGGAGCAATACCCGGGCTATCATGAAGATATCCAATTGCACGTTTACCTACCCGGGAAGATCTGCGCCTAGTCTTTACAACGTTAGCTGTGCATTGTCGCTGTCGAGGTTAGTTCCACATTACATCACATATCACATCCCTGACACGAACGCCTCCAACAGCCGGGTTGGCGTCATTGGCCCCAATGGGGCTGGCAAATCCACTCTGATCAAACTGTTGACAGTAAATATGTTGCCACTTTTACAAACTGATAGGACTCACTAGTATCTCAAGGGCGAGACGATCCCCCAAGAGGGAACAGTGTATAAACACCCTGCCCTTCGAGTAGGTTACGTATCTCAGCATGCGACTCACCACATAGGCATGTTCTATCTTGACGAGTTGTCATGTGTCTTTAACGTTTGCCTCAGAGCACCACCTCGAAAAGACCCCAATTGGTTATATTCAGTGGCGTTTTCAAGATGGCCACGATCGTACGTGATGCATCTCACTTTCGCACGAACTCGGTGACCTAAGGCGACGATCAGGTGAACTGTTGGAAAAAGCTACGCGAGCTCTGACCGACGAAGAGAAAGCTCTCCTTGATCAAGATTGGGTCGGCAAGAATGGCACAAAGCGCAAACTCGAGGTTTGTCAGGTCGGGCCGGATGAGATCATTTAACTGACCAGATCTTTCCAGCTGATTATGGGTCGGCAAAAATTGAAAAAATCATTCCAGTATGAAATCAAATGGCGCGGCCTTGATCACAAGTTCAATACTTGGGTGCCGCGGGATGATTTGTTGGGCAAAGGCTTCACCAAAATTGTCCAGCAGTTCGATGACCTTGAGTCTTCAAGAGAAGGTGCTGGCTCGCGAGACACTTCTGCGCATCTTGTTCGAAAACATCTGGAAGATATCGGGCTCGATGGAGACATTGCGCAGTACAACGAGATCTCGGGATTATCTGGAGGTAAACGCTTTTTCTCGCTAGTATGCGAACTCCGTTCGCTCAACCTTGTCTTTACAGGTCAGAAGATCAAGTTGGTCATTGCCGCTTGTCTTTGGAACAATCCTCAAGTACGTTAAATTTGACCTCCCTTAGATGGAGCTTACTGGTGAACAGATTTGTGTGTTGGACGAACCGAGTAACTTTTTGGACCGTGAGGCCCTGGGCGGCCTGGCGGTGGCAATTCGGGAATGGGCTGGCGCTGTGGTATGATTTTTGGGCGTTGCTCCATTTCGCTAGCTGATCGGACTTTGCTGACAGGTGATCATATCCCATAACCATGAATTTGTCTCTGCTCTCTGTTTGTGTGGTTTCCATCAACTCTTAACTTTGGCTGACGTGATTTTAGGTCCTGAGATATGGCAAGTCGAAGCCGGACGCATGACCCATCAAGGAAAAACCGCAGTGGTGGAAGACGCGTTCGCCGACCTCAAATCCCCGAAAGGAAGCGGTGCAAATACTCCGGCTCGTTCGCGTGTACAGAGTCCAGCAGTTTCAACGCATGCGACACCAGTAGGGAGCGGTGCAGAAGATGCAAACGGAGTGAAAGCGCCAGTGAAGAAGAAAAAGAAGCTCACTCGAAACCAGATGAAAGCACAGGAGGAGCGCAGAAGGTTGAGGAAGTTGGCTTGGCTCACACATGGCGGTCCCAAGCCAGAGGATACCGATAGTGATGTCGAGCCTTGAACACGGAGAGTAGCTCGTATGTAGACAGATACCTACATACTTACATACCTTAGATTTCTGATTGGCTGTTCGAGGTTTGTTTACATAATTGCATCCGTGGATGTTACCGGTTTTGGTATCAAGATCTGAGATAACCTTTGTAATATTGGAGGATGAACGCAACGAACTAATTTGCTTCCGCTACGATTGCTGCGAGTTACTTTAATACTTGCTATATTCCGAAGTCCTTCAATCTCTCCTGCAATCTTCCAGCACTTCAACAAAAATCGTTATGAAGCCGTCTTTCAAGAGCTTAGAGACTCATATATCCGCTTAATCCCGCATATTACGCGGCCAGGTGAGCATTGTTTGCCCGCCCACCCCGGAGTCCTCTCGACCTTTCCTGTTCGGCAAGGCACATGAAATCTCCGCCTCTATGCCGGCGACTGTGCTCTTTATGTGCATAAATAAACTTCCTTTGCTGCGGTCCAAGGGCGTTCGTATGAGTGGTCATAACGAGGTCGCAAGTCGCACCTCCCTACATCACTTCGGTGCATCGATGCGGTACGGGGCGTCTTCCTAGGCTATATTGGTGATTGTAACTCGCATACATCCATCAGATACGACGTCGGTCCGTCTATTGACAAATACCGATTCCACCAGGGATTTAAAACGCTCAAACAACCTCGTCGAATTCTGAGCGCTTACAATTCAAATTGTCATTTTCGCCCCGATGTCGACATCCTATCAGAACTCGCCATCGAGCTGAATGCTTCCTTCCCGAACTTGCAGCAACTCGTGACGGCGATGATCGTGCGATAACTTCACGGGAGCTCCTTGCAACGTCGTTTTCGGCCGATACCTGCACTATTTGGGCTTCACCATTCTCTCGTGCCATCATGTCACCAATGAAGAGCTTTCCGCTGGCCTTCTGTTGAACGTAATCCTCTCGACATGGTTGTCTCGTTCTTCTGTTTTCATTTCTGGTAGCCATGTCAACAACCACGAACTCGACACTGGGCGTCGCATTTTTGAAATTCCTTTCCATGCTTCGCTACTCGAGGTCAACTCGGGTTGGGGACTTGACGTGACCCGGTACTTGTTCTAGGCAGCGAACAAGGGTGTCTACTAATCAGAACAATCGGGACTATTTTCTATCTCCTGGCGCCGACACGTCATCTCTCGTGCGGTATGTACTCAGCTTGCACGAGGATGTGATTTTGGAAAACAGTGCGTTGCGACATTTACCAAATCCTGTGATATTGATTAATCTTGTGGGATACTTGTGGGGGCTAGCATCACTTATGACGCTGGTTTCGTTGGTTTCTTAAGCGCGAAGTCCTCGTGTATCTTATCGATGGCTGAAATCTTGCCTTCGTTTCAGGTTCGCGTCGCGTCGTCCGAGTGCTCGGGAGGGTTGTACCTTGTCTATTTGGAACACAGGGCGAGTCTTCTCGCAGCTTCTGACCCATCTACGTTGTGTGAATGAAGTCATGTTGCGTCCTCGGTGTTATACCGCGGAGCTCCGCAAGGAGAATTGTATAAACGGCGTATGGTTCAATCATCGGCGATAAAGTAGTGTTAGCACAAAGTAAGAACTGTATAAGTATATAAAAAACTACAGCAACATTGTCAGAGATAGATGCAGAAATGAAACAGTATGAGATTGCGGATGGTATATAGTGTATAGGGATATGTCAATAAGAAAGGCATTAAGGGACCAGGGAGTAGATTAGGTTGATAATGAATGTGGACAGATAGGTCATACATAGATAGTGTCAGAGTGAAGATGTAATGCACAGATGGTGACGAGATGGATGATGGAAACTAGGGTTCAGGTACTATGAATGCGGATAATCGATGATCGGAGCGATCGAAATCAGTATCGACTGCTGTGACCCGTCCATTTAGTACGAGGATCGGCTTCCTCGTCGCTCCTGCGTCGGTGAGAAGGTAATGGCGACTGACTGACTTGTGCGATCGACCGCGACTCTTGTGTGGAGCGTGGCAGATAAGCTGGTTGACTGGGAACAGTAGTAGGGCTAATGCTACCACCACCATAGGAGGAAGTGATTTCTTCCGGCTGTGATGAAATCGAAAACGATTGGCGCGAACTGGTGTTCGCCGAAGTGGAGGTTTGGCGGCTTGTTTGCCGCATCGATTGCCGTTTATTTTGGAACCTAGGGATCGATGTAAGTGTTGCAATTTTAGCAGATAAGAGGAAACCAAACCAGATCTGGACACTTCTGGCCGACATGTCTAGTTTCCTAGCCAATTCTGCGCGCTCCTCGGTGGAGGGAAATGCTGTACGGTCGTACGTCTCGTTCAAGACTTTCAGCTGCGCAGCATCAGCTCTCTTGCGCTTCTTTTTGATGGCGGGTTCTTCGCCGGCCAGCATAGCCGCGGGCTCGTTAGTCAATACGGTGCCCATAACCGAAGTGTGACTGCGAGCGTAGGGTGAAGGTCCGTGAGCTTCTACCTGCGCCGGAAGGCCGCGCTCAGCGGCCGGATATCCTCCCATAGACAATTGCTGAGAATGTTGAGCGGAGGTAAGCTGGTTGGAATGATGGCGAGGGTCAGGGACAGGTGGGTATGAATACGTATTTTGGTGCTGCTGGTGATATGGGGCGTATTCCGCGGGATACTGTGCTGTGGGCGAACGAATGTCGCCGTAGCCGGAGGCGTGGGCAGTTGCAGAGCCGTAGTTGGCTCCTTGCCATCGGTCATCGCGAACGACAGCTGAAGGTGGGTTGAGTGGAGGTAGTTTACGAGAGGGGTGTGGATCAGCAGGCAAAGTAGGTGAGTTACGAGACTGATAGGAAGGGTAGTTCTGTGCTTGTGCAGGGTATCGAGAGTCGTATTGCTCGTAGAAAGGGGTGGTGTGTTGCTGAGCTAATGGGTACCCGCGCGAGCGAGATTGGCGGGAGGTCAGCAGCGACAATGAAACCAGAGTCTGGGTAAAAACCCACGAGCAGTATTCGGCCATTGACCATACAATGATGCGCTGTGGTCGCTTCTACCCTGAGATGACCGTGGCTGCAAATATGCATTAGAAGAATAGTTGCCGGGAACTATACGCGAGAGCCATAGAGTTGAGCATATCGCAATAACACTATTTAGAAAAACAGACCTGGAGAACGTGAGGTTGGAAAAGCTGAAGAAAGAGGAGGGAGCACAGTTCGCCCACCCTGTCCCGTCTGAAAAAAACCACTACTTTGAGATTCCCCCCCAGGAGGGCTTTTACGAGCCTTTGCGAGGCTCCCGTAATAACGATCGTCCCTCTGGCTCGTCATAGTAAGTTATAAGCAGATAGGCAAAAGAGGAAAGAAAGAATATTAGTGTTGAATGAAAAGAAGTGAAGGTATCCTGGGAGCTTATAAGTAGTATGAACAGACACGCGGCGCTGGCACGTCTATGCCTGGCGAGAGGTAGAACAGCTCGCGGCAATGAAGGCTATGACTCGGACAAATCAATCAGGGTCGTCGGATGAACGAGGAGAACATGTAGACCGGTAAATGGTACGACACGAGGTGAGCTGCGAGCTGGGCAAGGGCGAAAGTGGGGACACGAGTCTGGGACGTGTCGAGGTATGCGGCAAGATGAAGGGCTTCTATAGGTTCGTCGGAGGTTGGGCGTCAAGATGATGTTATATAGTCCACAGAGAAGACCAGATTGATCCAAGACGTGTTATTGTTTTTGATTCCGTGACTTGTATGTAACGAAACAAGCTTCGCGGTGTTGCTCAATTTCGTTCGCTTGCTCCAAAACGAGGTGGAACGGACCGCAAGGAGAGGACAACGCGGCACAAAAAGCTGTGTCTTTGTCTGCACGCGGAAATTGCATTGTGTATTGAAGTCGAATTGGGCCTCGTGGCCGTCTTCGTGTCATCTTGCAGGCCTGTAAAAAAACGTTTGCCAACTCCAACTTCATCGCGATCTTCCCACCGATGGATACGTCCGAAGCCGCTGACTAGAGCGAGTAGGAAGGACAATACGTACAAAGTATCGTGCAGTGCCGTATCTTGGTCCCTGTGCCGCCAATGTTCCAAGCTTAGTGGAAGTCAAAGCGGGAAAATTCCTCAGCACCAAAAGTGCGCATGGATCGTATCCAAGATCCATCCAATAAAAGCTACTCTTGGGTAGTGACAACCCGATCGAGGCTTCTTTCGCTTCATGAAGATTTCTTCAGATCATCCCAACCCAAATTGGACCTTTGGCTGAGTCAATTCGCCCGACCAAGTTTGTGATGGGCCCCAGGAAACTCAAGCATTTGGAGTGATTGATGGGCCAGGGCATGGAGAACAGTGACTACCCAGCCAGCCCTCAGCCACTCAAGGGGGTTACGTGCATACCGGCGGATTGTCATTACCTGGCAATCATGAGAACTAACAAGCGTTTCCCTTCATTCAGGAAACGAGATTGAACCTTCTGAAACGGATGCTCAGGCATCCCCCACGTTGGAAACTTGTTGTAAGAACACGATATAGATGATAACGATCGGAATGGGGTTCGAGATAAGTCATTCAACATTGATGCCATTTAATATTATTATTAAACGTGACATTAAACCCAAAAGATGTCACGCTTGTGACTGGGGTGAGTTGGTGGATCGTTACATTGTTCAGTGTAATCAGCTGCAGGGTAAGCCCTGGGTGGAAACGATAGACAACGTTGGGCACAGATGACCGCGATACCTCCTCGTCCGCTACCAAAGCCCCCACAGATACCTCGGAGGGGATTCAACCAAGATTATCCCGTTCCGCTCGATCTGGTTCCCCTGGCAGACTCGGATTCCCACTTGGTATCCGTTTACCCTTATCCTGCATACGGCCTCCCGCCCCAGGATGTTTACGAAGACAGCACACCGATGTTTCCCGCGGGAACCCTCTTGCACAAAGGCTTCTACGATCTGCTATCCATGATACCAACCCCTTCGCCCTCACGGTTATTCTGGGGCGCGAATCCTTCTCGGCCCTCGGAGCAGGTGGTGCCAGTGGCTGGGCCGCGGTACGAGGATATCGGCTCCAGAGCCAACGCAAGAGCGGCGTATCTTCCGACGGGTCCACCCCCACTGAAGAAGAACAGGAGGATCAGCAAAGACATGGTGTCCAAGCCCACAGGTTTCGTGTGTGTATTCGCCCACTTCATCTTTCTTAGACCGTCATATAATTGTCCCCTGTGTCGACCAGCCACTTGGTGCATGCTTCTGATGCCGGTCAGGCAGAAGCCCTTCTAACACGCTGGGGTCCGGATGGTTTAGGGAAACTCGGAGGTTAGCCCAGTAGCCTTCCATCCTACCATCGTAGTGCTTGACGTTGGCTTTAGATCCGCGATGGGCTAACCCTATAAAAAATTTTGTGCGACAAAGCAATCAAGCCAAAGCTGTAAACGAAGTAGTAAACGCACTAAAACCCTCACAGAGCAGCACCCTAGAGGGACGGCTTCCGCCGCTCCGTGTAGTCAACGGCATGAGCACCACCACGTCGTCCACTATCACAACTGCCGCTCGAGAAAATGTTCGTATTTCTCCCGTTGATGGCCTTCCTGGGCGCCCGGGAAACTCCACTCTTCGGTGGGGAGGTGGATTGATGGCCCACCCGGAGGTACGTGAGCACGAGGATGAGCCGGCCGCACAAGACAGAAACAGGGCAGAATTGGTGGCTCCCAGAAAGCCGATCACACCTTCGTTGGCTACATTGGAGAAAGCTGTGTCCGCTCGGATCTACTTTGAGAATCTCTACTTCCCTCTTCTTCGGCAGCCCCCTTCTCGTGAACAACGAAGGATTGCCATGGAGAAAGATATGATTGATTTGCGTATGAGTGAAGAACAGAAAGAGGGTCTCCGCGCTCGCTGGCGACAGAACGAGACCGAATACCTGCGCGAACGCCGGAGAAAAGTTGACGCGACTGCCTTCATCAAGTTAAAGACTATCGGCCACGGTCTGTGCTGACATTTATGAACGCGATATGAATTCGGACCTCAATTTTCTTCCATTCCAACAGGCGCTTTTGGAGTTGTCTCGCTTGTGAGAGAACGAGTGACAGGGCAGCTGTTCGCCATGAAACAGGTTTTCATCGCCCTTGCACGCCAGAATACAAAAACCTCCTGACACCTCTGCCTCCGTTTTCTCGCAGCTGCGCAAGACGGATATGTTACGTAAAGGACAAGAGGGCCACGTTCGGGCGGAACGTGACATACTTAAATCAGCCTCACTTGTTGCCTCGCCGAGTGGGGCAGAGTGGATTGTCAAGCTTCATTACAGCTTCCAGGATCGCGATAATCTTTATCTGGTCAGTCAAACCACCTTCAAATCCCACGACCTTCTCAACGTGACTATGGACAAGTGTCACTGATTTCATTTTGATTTCATTTGGTTCGCGAACATAATAATAGGTCCTCGAGTACATGGGTGGTGGAGATCTCCTGAACCTGCTGATAGAGCGGGATACCTTTGAAGAAGACTTCGCTCGTTTCTACGTCGCCGAGGTAGGTGTATTTCTGTGTTTCCATGGGGAGAATTTTTCACCGGGCGCACCTGCTTTCAGATGGTTCTAGCCATCGAATGTTGTCATCAACATGGCTTTATTCATCGCGACATCAAGCCTGACGTGAGTCATTTGTTCTAAAATATGGAAATTAAGGCCCCTTGTCCATTGCTAACAATGCTATCCTTGGTCTTCTGATAGAATTTCCTGTTCGATCCAGAGGGACATATACGATTAAGCGATTTTGGTCTTGCGTCAGTATCCTTTGTTCTTCACCGGTACAAAGCCCTTACTAATTTCCTCCGTGTCAATCCAATTATGCAGGACTGATCTTCACTGGGCGCACGATACTTCATGTGTGTATCGTCAAAACATGGTCGGCTCATCTGTTGCCTAACACCTGTCGAAAAAAGATTACGAACAACAGCGGCGACATTTGCTACATAAACATGGCATAGACCTCGATGATAGCAACGGCATAGCGGACGGAACCAAAACAAGGCGGATGGATCGTAAGGACGTTGAGTTGCTCATGGGCGACGGCAACGGCCAGGGCGGTGTTTTCACCTGGCGAGAAAAGAACCGTAGAAAGGTACCATATTTGCTATCAACTAAACATCCGCCATTTGACTCATCTTGCGCTTCCGCTTTACAGTTAGCCTATTCCGTGTGAGTCGCTTTGTAGGTCCTAACGATAGTGCCTACCACTGAGCTTCCATTCTGACCCGCAGCTGCGGCACAAATTCTTATAGTATGCACTTATCACCAATAGGTACTTCGTCGGACTCATTACCACCCTACTAGTGTCCCCAGAAGTTATCAGAGGCCACGGCTACTCCTTTTCTTGTGACTGGTGGAGTTTGGGGGTGATCATGTTTGAATGCTTGTATGGGTAAGCACCGGCGCCTTGTGACTCCGGGCCAGGTGGATATTAATCGAGGTTCTATCACCAGGTTTCCGCCATTTGTAAGCAACTCGGTAGGCCCCCACCCTTGGCGCTGCTCGCGAAAACTGCATTGATCGCGCTGGTTTATTTTGCCTTGTATAGCGACATGTCACCCGCCAGAAAATTCTCAACTGGAAGATATCGCTCAAATTTCCCTCTCGTCCTCATGTGTCGCACGAGGGGGTGAATCTGATGCAGCAGCTCCTCTGTGAACCTGAAGACCGTCTAGGGAGCCAAGCATCAGCCTCAGTTTTTAGACCCGACTCTCTTGCCGTTCACGCACGGCGAAGTGGGTTTATGATCCCCGCGACTACGTCTGGTTGTGTCGACGGCGCCGATTTTATCAAGGTTGACTCCAGTTTACGAGCTCCAGGCGAATACTGAACGGTACTGGCATGCCAGGCTCATCCGTGGTTCCGCGGCATAGACTGGAATAACATACACCGCTATCCTGCTCCTTACCGTCCAGAGCTGCGAAACCCTGAAGACACCAGACATTTTGACTCCGATATTCCGCCCGAGGTAAGTGTGCCAGCCTCACATTCCGCGCATTGCGATGAAAATTATGTGTCATGGTTTAGCCACTAGCTCCTGCCAACGGTGCGCCTCCTGATGCCACCAAAGATCCCCTCCTGCGAGACAAGGTTCACGGCGAGGAAATCCTTAATGTGCGCAAGGCATTGGCGTTTGCGGGCTTTACGCATAAGAGCCCTCGTGCGATCACCTATGTCCGTGCTGATCGAGCCTTTGATCCACAACCGGATACCTACGGGCAACAACAGCCTCAAAGGGGTCGGTCGAGGTTCCGCAGTGAGCGCGAGGACGGCATAGGTCGTGCCATATCGCTGTAGCCTGTGGGCGCGTGTATTCGGACCCTATTTACGCCACGTCGTGTAAGATGGCCTCCTGGCTGTAACGTTGAGGACATAACGAAATGATCTATGGATATTTAGTGCGTGTACTACTGCTGTCTTTGTAACTTGTACGTTGAAGAATATCGAGTCGAGCCCACTGTTATTCAGAGATCTCGTAGAGGCTGGAATGGGGAAGAACGGGGGATAATTTTTCTGTGAGTTTATTGTCGTATCTTTGTCTCTGAGTTATGCAGTTACGTGGCGCGGTGCGGCCCAAAATGACGACAGGCGGCTGCGAAACGGGGCGGCAAGCAAGTGGCAAGACTAAAGCATTGTGTTCGGCAACAACCAGCGTGCGTCCCAGGACAGAGCGCCTTCTCAGGGATGAGGTGACGTTACGAATGCGTCACCCTTAACGGCCTGCCTTTGTGGAAAACCCTCAAACGATGCCTAGGACGCTATGCAAGCATGGTTAGGTTTTGATCCGCGACTTAATGATTCTTGAAGGTATGCTTTGTAGTGACCGCCCCCAATCCGCGGCCAGAAACACGAGTTTCCTTTCTCCACCGACTTATTCGCGTTTAGGTCCCGTGGTGCTTGACTGTAGCCCTTAGAGGCGATCATATTGGTGACAATACAGAAAGGCGAGTCAATGGGTTACAAAGGCTGGTAGTTGAATATCTATGAGCAATGCTATGAGAACAGTATCGTACGCGTGAATATGCGGAATAAATAGCATGGGTGGAATAAATAGTATGCTCGATAATGCGGATGTGAATAAATAATTGCTAGCGAGTGAACTTTTAGAAAGCGGGGGCCTGCGTAGCCAGATACAATTTCTTGAGTTTTGAAAATGCGAGGAATATGCAGTGCGGTCATACAGATGGCGGATAAAAGAAGAGACGGTGCGTGAGTGATTGTGTCGGGCGCCATGTGCCGCTGGCAAAAGCAGAGGCGGAATAAATGTGCACATAAATCGCACACTAGTGACCTGAACGAGAATGCGTGTCGCTCATTTCGTCGCTAGATCCGTCGTGTTGATTTCCAGCGGGAGCATGCACTCGGGCATGTCTGCGCATGTTGCTGAGCACGCTAAAACTGCGACCACAGCCTTCGAACGTGCATAAAAAGGCTGCGACGCTGTTAGGTCACCACAGTTGGCATTGAAAAATGCACGTACGTTTTTCTCCAGTGTGACTATTCAAGTGGATCTGAAACAAAAAAAGTGAGTCACACTTATAAGACAATATGGAAGTCGGGCGGCTGACCTTCAGACTGCTGGGCCTACTAAAGCCTTTTCCGCAGTAGTCGCACTCATATTTGAGAGCCGAGGACTGTTGTATGGCTGAGGGATGTGCTGAGCCTCCCGGCATACCTGACGATCCTGGCGTCGTTTCCTGAGAGTCTTGGCGGTGGTGATGACTGTGAACTCCAGGAAATCGTGCTTGCCCAAGTGGGTATTGGGCTCCGGAAGAAGGCCCCGCTGTGATTTGAGGAGGGTACTGCGTGCACGGGTGTTCTTGGTGCTGTGAAGTGTGCAATGTCGATGATCGATGATGAGGGGAATAGTCATGGCCTGGTCCCCGTTGAGCGATGTCACCAGACGGCCGATAGGTACTTGGTTGATGAGACGAATTAGATCGAGATAGAGGATAGTTTGCGTTGTCGTGAGTAGGCCTAAGGAATGTTGATGTCGTAGAATGAGTATCAGGTCGTGACCCCCGCGACAGTGAAGGGCGGTGCGCTGCGGAGGACGATGCCCGCTAAAAAGGGCGCCCATTGTTCGGATATCAGAAACTGTAATAACGAAAGGAATCTGCCACAGACCTGTAGCCCTGGTCCCAAAAGGGACCCACCCGAGTGCGATGCATATCCAGCACTGGAAGGTGGGCGGGAATGGCCAGCACCATCACTCGGATGTGCGTTTGAGAGAATCCAAGGAGGCTGAGGCGACACGGGAGGTCTCGGAGAACGAGATAGTTCATCTACATTGGCCGAAGATGAACCGACGAACGACGGGATTCGTGTATGCACTTACCGGGAAACAGATCACGGACTGACGGTAGGGTTGGCCGCCTCGTTTCATCTCTGTACATATTACTTTCGGG
Source organism: Leucogyrophana mollusca (assembly GCA_021014945.1). NCBI lineage: Eukaryota > Fungi > Basidiomycota > Agaricomycetes > Boletales > Leucogyrophana > Leucogyrophana mollusca. Next base: position 193,525 of record MU266337.1, read on the forward strand.
GTATGAGCGACCAGACATTCTATAAAATTAATTTGAGCGAAAAGATAGAGAAAAGATGACGGGTAATAATGACAGCAACTGAAGGAAACATGTGCTCTTATATACCAGAGATAATCATGGCCGCTAGGGCAATATATGGCGGTTGCGTGTTTGATCGTGATGGTTAGGGAAGCCACCTAATGAAAAGGTGACGAATGGGGACTGAACTACAGACCATCGAGGAGAAAAAGTGGACAACATGGACACGGTTACCATGATCTCGACAGCAACCGCGGTGATCGTCACCGCCAGGCCTGCTGTGCACAACCCTACGGGTCCCCACCGCACGTCCGGTGGATTACACAGACCGCCGCGGAGGTTTTATACGCGCACACGCCCAGGCATTTATAAGTTAACAGTGCGCACACCAAGGCGGGGGAAGACCGTCGCATAGCCTATGAGGTGGGTAGGAGGGTCCTTCGCCGGAAAGGTTTTGAACGCCGGATCGGCTAGGTTCAGCGGATCAGACGGTATCTACAAAGCGCTCAAGCGATGCTCTCCGAGGCGCACAGAACTTTTGCCCAAGGGCTGCTTTTGTAACTCCTTGAAGCAATCTCCAGGTACCGACGGACTCGCTGGATCTCCCAAATCGGCAGTTGAGCCTTTAATCGACCATCGTACTGCCTGCCAGTCGCCAAACCGACCCCATGATTCTGAGTACACACGGCCCCGAGAATAGTTTTTAGAAATCTCGCATGTTGATTGACTACCTGGATCTCCGCAAGGGGGTCATACAGACGAGCCACGGACGGTGGTGAGACTGCGCTCTCATGCGATGCTACAACATCTATAAGCCTGATATACTTGGATCGCCAGTGAGGATGTGCGAAATAACTTAGTGCAAGGCGCAAAACCCAACCTTATGCGGAAGTCGTCGCTCTCTGAACTTCGTCTGATGTCCTGGTGCTCAGAGAAAGTGCGTGGAGTCCCTGCGAGAGCTCATCCGAGAGCGCAGCATATACCATGCGGTGTCGCTGGACGGTATTCTAAGAATGAAAGGCGGTTAGAGCCGAGACGACTACGCAAGGCGAGTACATACCTTGCCTTTGAAAGCATCGGATATCACTTGAACAGAGAAATCTGCAATTTCAATTGTCAATGTAACCTTCGTGTTTCTACCACTTTGGTGACCACCGAATGTGCCTGCTTACGCGTTTCGCCGTTCCCCCCGCCTTGCGCGCGCATTGCGGCATGATGTCGGTGCAGATGGGAATCATTTGTGATCGTCAGTTTAGAAGGTTGTAGCGAAGCCATCAGCTATGACACCCTCAGAAGTCATTAACAGTACTTGTGTCAATGCACTTTCCTGACCTTCTCTCGTATGGAGGTCTCCACAGGACCAGCGGAATCCGCGTTAATCGTGGCCATGCCAGTGGCAGTGGTAAAACTTCTGAAATTTCGCCTCGAAAGACCTTGGAAAGCTCGGATAGCACCGAACATTCACCTTGCAAGTTCTGCATTAGCTCAGCGAATGGTATGATCTCGGATGACGCTTGTCACTCACCGCACCCAGTCGCAATGTGCACAGAAATCTTAATCCAACGAGCGATTTGGAATTGGGTGGTCACTGACAAAACGAAAGACCAAAGATAGGACGATTAGTCAGCAGTGTGCTGTCACGGTATGATTCGAACTCCTTCTCCTCACACTTGACTCCCCATCACCGGCAGTACTCGAACACCTGTGGTAGCGGGAACGATCAGATAGGAATCCACAGCCAAAGGATCGCCGCCAAAGATTTAAATCCCGATACCAGGATCCCAAGGTCAATGAGCGAGTTTACAAAGCCGAGTAGTATAAGTCAGAATCACTCTGGGATGCTGGGGCTGTACCAGATCACCCTATCCACGTCGCCATGGTCGGATCCCCGGATGATGCGTCCTATTAAACGCCCTCGGTGGTTACTCTTTGTTGAATGTGCGGTCTAAATGTTATTCGGAGCCGCATTGCAAAGTGATGTCCAAGGGAACGCCTTGATCAAAGTGTGTGATTTATATCTTATATATGTCTTTGGCGACTCGCATCTCATTCCTTTACCCAGCCTTTTCTATCTTTGCGCTAGGGTGTCAAGGTAATCCAATTCGTGAACAATGATGTACTTGGGCTCTCCCTGTCCACTGTGTATTTTCATGGACTGCTTTTCGTGCGGGAAAATTTCCGGGGGATGGTGGCCCTTACCACTGCGCAAGGGCCGTGCCGATTCAGAAGGACCTATATTTCCCTACCTGGCGTAATGTAGCGCCTGGTGCTGCGTGAGCGGAGTGAAGCCATCGTGTGTCGGATCTCCTCTCCCAGCTCGTCACAGAATTCGATGGTTGAATCCTGGAGTCACGTTCATACATGTCTAAGGCCCTTGGCCTCCTAGCTGCGGCTAGCGGTGCCTTCTCCAAACTTGCTTGATTACATTGATGCTACGTACAGTGATAGCCGTTTTGCACATCATGATGCGACGCCGCTACCGCAGGCCGACTCTAAATAAAGATTGACACGGCTGGCCGCGACACTGCCTAGGAGAAAGCGCGGTACAATGAAGTTACTCCGGTGAAACCAGGGACTACACAGTGTTCAGGCCATTTGCAGGTGACCGACACAGTCGACATATGCACAGAGCAACACGTGAACTTTTGAACCTCAGACTGCGTGTGACTGTGTCACGTACGCGTGACAGACGCGTTTTGCCCTCCAATTAGTAGTTCCGACTCAAGTAAGATACTTTGACCTGCAGCTGGTGTCACGGTAGTGAGAGTGTCTCAAATTGAATAATTCCTCGAGATGGCTCTCATGGCCACTAACGGAGGTAATGGAGACCCGCCGCCAGAGAAGGAGATGACACTTCACCAATGTGGTCTTGTGGACACTTGCTTTGAAGAGGGCCAGTATGAGTCTGGCATTGCCGTTCTCGAAGAACTTCGTTTGGCCAAGTATAAACCAACCGCGTCAGTAACACCATTTTATGCACCCATACTTTATTCTAATTCTAACCACTTCGGCGCCTCCAGCGCACATATCCGTCAGCTGCTCTACATCGCGCTTCACCCCCCAGCACCGCCTTTCAATGACAAAGGCAAGGAAAAGGAGCAACTTGTCGCGTCTCCGATGAAGGGATCGCCGACGAAGCAGAAGCAACAGCCACTTAAAGCCACTTTCTTTCCCTCTCTCGCTGCCACTGAGGCTGCCCAAAGGCTCCTCCTGTCTTTCATAGACACAAACTCCCCTGATTCGATTGGTCGTGCATTGCCAAAGTGCATTAGCAGTGCGGAGGGGAATCGACCGCCCGCAGGCTTTACCAATGGAGATGAAGACTCGTATATCGCAAGAGAGTCTTTGTGCATCTTGGACAGCAAGCATTGCTGGGCAATACTCAGGGAGGGCTTTATACAGCGTAAAACCCCACCTATCACGCAGCTGCGATCAAGTAGGAAACGCGGAAAGGGATACGCTCAAGTAGAAGAGGTTACCCTCGAAGCCGACAACGTACCGCTACCATCGAGTGTCGACGAAAATGCATGGCCAGTGCTAGACTGTCTGATACGCCTCTTCGAAAAAGACCAATCTCTCACAGCAAGATCAGGTTTGCGTGAGTCAACTAGTCATTATCGTGTCTGGAATTCCTAATGAAATCAACGCAGCGCCACATTCTCCGCTACTGCTTTCCCAGATTCCACCGCCAAGGAGTGGCACTGGTCCGCAGTGGGAGGCTGATGCCCCACTTGATATTGTTTTTCACTCTCTGAGGCACGAGAATGGGCTGCGGAGACGGTTTGGAATACGACTGATAACGTTGGTGTGTAACGATCTCATTCTCAGAGGACTTGCAGCAGCCAGCGAACTGATGTACCACTGACGCAGCTCATTAACCTGACGTCAACAGTATATTTCGACTTAAACATGTTTGCTACCTCAGTCACATCCCGCCGGTTCTCCGCCTCATCGGACCTACTCTGCTCGCTGCTAGAGAGTCTACCCCTATCTCCGACTGTCCTTAATTTCAAGTTGGTACTTTGCAGAAAACTTCTCACAGATGCCTCATTGGCCAACGTCGCGGAGCCTCCACCTCGCCCAAAACCCCAGGCCCGAATCATCCGCCGGGCACGTCGCAACAATCCATCTGAGGTGGAAGATCCTCCTACTTCAATTACACCCGAACAGGTCGCAAGTAAATTGTCGCTCCCCCCGTCCTCGGAAATTCTACAGACGATCTCTAGCGAAACAGGGACGTCGAGCGGTACCCAACTACCAGTGAAGTATCAACTCCTGTCTGCGTATGGGGCCTTACAGCAGAGCATGTCCGCAGACCGAAAAGATGCTGAATGGCTGCAAGCATTGTCCAGCGGGCGGCTGGAGCAGGTGATCGAAACAACCTTTGGCAAAGACGGAGGAATGTACAGGGACGTCCTGCGCTTGAAGCTCCTAGTATCCTGACTGCTCGTATTTTTATTATGGATATCGATACATACTTGGTATTCCTCCCTGCATACAGTACAAGAAATCCACCTCCCACAAATTGGTATAAATGACATGGTTCGCGTAACGAATTATCGCTAGCAGCCTTACAACTGTTCAACAAGTATTCTCCCAGCCAAGGAAAAATCTGGAGCAACCGCCGACAACGCCTCTTGGTAGATTTGAAGGGGGATGTACCCGATATAATGCTGACTGTCACCGAGATGTCTTGTCAGGATGAAGTCTCGTCATGATATTGCAGCATAGGAAAACACACTCTCCAAATCCCCCAACAAAATACACGTCCTGCGAGATGGTGAAGATGAACAGGCGTGATTACACACGTAAGCACAGCACCACTCACATGAGGGTCAAACCGAGCCCAGAATGACTGTAGGGCGATGAAAGTGTAAACTCCGTCAGTGTTCGCTTCCTAAAGGACTTACCAGGTGCGCCGCCCCGTCGTCGTCTGGTAGCCACCAAGAGGCATCTGGATGTTTGGCAAGATAGCACAATTTGATGGCTTCCCTGTCCGGCATCCCACGCGCATCGTGGAAGACTGTAACGGTGCCCATCAACGAAACACGAGCGCGACTGGCGGCCGGACGATCCGATGAAACGGATATAGAAGCGGAATGGCCAGGTGACCTCAGTATGTTCTGAGTGTGTCGTGAGATCGGCATTAACAGAAGGGTTAATGAGCCATTGTTGTGACAACTGCGTTTATAAACCTTTGAGTGGACTTCTCACACACGGGCAGCAAACAGCGGAGAGACCTAGCGTAGTATTCCTGGAGAGAGAAGGGTTGGTCTGTGTCACGTTGGTCACCCTAGCCCTGCTGGTGACAAGCGTTGGCGCACCGGCTCATACTTACTGCTCATGGTGGGGTGGTCCGAGGGATGTACAGTAGCCATAGTACCCACGGACGTCGGGGAGAGCTCGACCAGTTTTCGCGCTATGATCGCTAGACAGCCCGTTGACGTTAGCGAGAACAATGCCGTCATACCAGATTGCTTACCTGCATCTTCGACAGTTTCAGAGGCCCTTATTGCACGACAAAGAAGTGCAATGAGCCACCAAAAGGCTGACACCATAAACATGTCCATCGTCCAAGCTTCAAAAAATCAGGTGGACGTTGCAGTTAACGCAGGAAGCCAGAGCAACAGTCACTTTTATGGACGCTCATTGGCACGAAGCGCTCAGGTCCAGGTCGCCGCGGAGCGACCCCCCTATTAGTAATGTCGCTTCCAGCACAGAGACGTGCACAATAGTCTATCCAAAGCGCAGTAGCAGGCCTAACTACTGAGCTAGCAATATGTCAGAGTCCTCGTCTTCAATGTGTTCATCCTCCACATAGACGTCCACAAGGTCACCATCGTCGACTCCTTCAGATTTTATTCCCTTACCCTGTTGATCTCGGCACATTTGTGCCAGGAATTCCGAGGAGCTAACATCTTGCAGGGATTTGTCTTCCCTCACCCTTATGAACCGAGGAAACCGCAGGCTGAGGCCCCTAGTCGAAGAAATCAAACCAAAAGCCGCTGATGACACGGGGCTTAGAGTGATGCTGATGGTAAACTCAGACCATGAACTCCATTGATCCGAATTATCTGCGACTCACTCTGCGCCACGAATTTCCCAAACTTCATGAGGTCTGAAATACACATCCGGCTTAAAGCCTGGGCCGCTCGGGTTAAGCGATAAGTTAGACACAGTTGATAGCGATATTCGTACCTCCGATCGCACATTCCCAGAGTGGTTGCTGGGAGCAATTTTCGGAGACTTCGGAATACCTCGCCGTAACTTCCTAGTGATGGGGGAGACTAATGAGCACCCTGACAAAGCTAGGAAGACGTGAGTGGCTATACCTTGTAAAAGGTGTCCGAAAATCCTGTTCCAAAGGCTGAGAGAAATAAGATAATAATAAGAAGTCGAGATACTGACCAGACATGCACTTGCAAAGAGCAACGAGGTTGTCATTGGAGGAATCGCGGACTGCGAGTAAAATTGGACTCCACCACCCCGCCTTTCGGCCGTTGCCATACCATGCGCCAATCGGGACCAGGTCAAGGCTGTCACCTATCCCAGTGACGTAGTCTTTCTTGAGCTTCAACCACGCAGAATTTCGCTTGTCTGCACATATGGAAGATCATGTGATGGCATCAACAAAAAGAACAGTGTCATACCTGGTTCATATGTTGCTGGTAACGGTTTCCTTCTATTTTTATCCTTCTGCGAAGGATTGGTTTCTTGAACTTCCCCACTGTCAAGAAGCTGGTGATGGATTAATGAAATTTGACGAGCCACGGATCTGTTTCAACATACTTTGATCATGAGACCCTCGCAACGGCTTTCAACAGCTTTCATCCAAAACTCTTCAATACAGTCCCTTCCCATTTCACTTTCGCAGCTTTCCACATGATCAAGACGTGCGGCGCCCGGGTCTTTAGGAACTACAGGAATGAACTGAGAGCGGAGGAGTGCCCGCCGTTCGCGGAACGGGCGCTCAAGTAAAACCTTCCGCGAAATTGTGCTACGTGTCAGTAAAATACCTCTACTCGGGGCGAAAACCTACCTCCCCATCCATGTACATTAGATCAAACACATATACACAGACTGAAACTTCGACATCCTGTATTTTGACGTCTTTGCGTGCTCTGTTCGAGAGTTCTTGAAATGATTTTAAGCTGCCACTACTCGGGTCGATAGCGACAATTTCCGAGTCCAAGATGAAAGACTGTAGCTCTGGTAGGGTTGTAAATAGATACCTGAACAAGAGTACGACGTCTGGATACTGGAAAATACGATAAGCTCAACGGAGAGACAATCGTCACGACGCAGTCTTACTTTCTGAGTCATATTTTCCAGGTGACGAGAAAATATCTGCACGGAAGGTGTCCCCTCTGTTGTGCGCGAGCCATGGATCTGAGCTCGCTGACCGTCATATTTGAACTCTGCAGTATAAGGAAGGTCGCTTAGACGATCATAGATCTCATCCAGCGATCGGGTAGGAGAGCCAAGTGTGGGGTGTAATGGGATGCCTTTAGGGTGTCGGTCAACGATACACAAAATGACTGGGGCAACTCACCAATAGTCAGCGGAACGCGCTCAGAAAGACCGTCCAATCCACCTTCAAATAGCCCAGCAACGATATGGTCGTAATTTGGATGTTGAACGAACACCTTCTTGATCACAGCTTCAGCGCTAGCATACTTGACGAGGACTTCGTCTCGGGAGGGATCATGTATTTTCTTCTTTCCCTCTGTAGACACAGGTTTAACGGACGTAACAAGGTCAGGATGGGCGAAGAATGGGGAATCATAGGGTATCGACGCCGCCACACCAGATGGCGGACTCAGGACCATCGCCCTGGCGAGCGCGGTAAGAATGGAAGATCTCACTGCACCAACCCGAAGATTCATCGACAACGTACGGACCAGGAACCTAACTTCCTCGCCCTTTGCCGCGACCAGTAACTTTTCCACAACTGCTTGCTTCTGCTTGGCAGCCCCTTGTCCCTTTGCATGCGCGATATTGAGTAGCAAGTCGTAGACACTGCTAATGAGGAGCGGCGGGTGGGGGACGAGCGTACGCACATTAGACTTCGCCTCAAAAGCGACGTCACCGACGTCACCCGATTTATTATAAAGTCGCTTGAGAGCGGCAGGCGTGAGTCCCGAAACATGCTGAATGGCTTTGGAAATAAGGGAACCCCCTATGCCAAGTTCAATCGGGGAGTATGGCGGTGATAAAGAGTTAGAAAGCAGATATAACGCTGGTAGCAGAGACGAGGGGTGGTATCGTAGGAGCGTCCTTAGAGTGTTTGTCAAAGTGTTAATAATAGCGATGCGGGAGCGTGTATCGGAAAGCGTCACGAGAGCATGGACCAGAAATGCATATGGTGCGGGCTTTTCCTTTGGCCATGGCTGTTTGTTGATAGGAAAGGTCAGTGGGTCCGCGGAGAGGGTTTCATATTGTGTGGAAACTGTCGCTTCGGGGCTCGCCGCAGATACAGACGCCCTGGTTCCCAGACTAAACATTCCAGGAGATTTCAAACAAGAAGTACGTTGCAGATCACCGTTATTGGATGGAGTCGACACGCGATATGACGGTCCTGGGTCACGATTGCTCCTAGAAATGTCTTCTATCACCTCCGAATCAACATCTATGATCTCGGGAACCTGCGCGGGCGTTCGTGATCGTTTCCATTTGGCCTCCAGCTGTCTAGTGGTCTCGAGATTAAGGTCGTCCTGTTGGGCTATGAATCTTGCGTAGGCCTCATCATCTCCGCCAGCCCCATCATCTTCGTCCTCAACTTTGCCCTTTCCTTTTCCCTTGTTAGAGTCCAATGCCGTCTGTGCCCTAGGTAACCCAAAAAAGGTGTCAAGAACAGCCTGTCCTGCCTCCGTCCTCGTCCTCTTTTGCCTGGGAGCGGAGGAAGCGGACGATGATGCGTTTCGTTTCCCCATGACAGTCGCGATCCAAAGTCAATGGCCGCAGATTGGTTGAAAATTAGCGAGGAACTGACCCCTTTTGTGAAAATTTTCACGATAGTTTCCTGATCGAGGAGAGTTCGCTCCAAATTTGAGAGGAAAATCACAGATCGACGCGAAACAGAGCAGGCCCTATCAGGAGTCACCAGTCAGGACCATCACCAGCATCAGGTCCACAAAGCTTCAGACCCTTTCGGACGTAAGTCAGTACCTGGTATGCCATACAAGCCGTAAGATACATGTTTGACAAGAGGCCCAGTATCGTCACATGAATCCCCAAAAGTACATATATGCAAATGTTCTCCAAGGTACCGGGATCGTATCATGATTATCGTCACGGAGCCGGCGTGAGCAAACCAAAGCAAAAATGAAAGATACCCAAGTCAAGCCATTGTGGAGCAAATCTGTGCCAATCTGTAGGATCCCAAATACGAGGTGAATTTCCAGGCACACATACATCACCTACACACGCTCGCTGAGCGCTGAGAAGCTGTCAAGCTGCTGGCCAGGATGATCATCAATGATCCGTCCTGTGACCGAGCTCACATATGACTTCAGTCAGCATAGGCGCTTGAGGTGGAAGTGACGCAAATGAATGAAGCTTCCCCTGTTGTACCTGGCCTGGCTACCAGAAACTAAAGAACTTGTGTCAAACTCGCCCTGTTCCGAGCGATTGACGTGAGAGCATCCACAAAGTGTATGAAATAAGATGATCGCGAGGGCGAATTAGCAACGGGATGTAATGTTGAATAGGTGCAACAGGCTAGCCTTCCGAAGTAGACCGTGTACATAGAGCGTTGTTCCTGAATTGCACATACCCTTGAAACGGCCAACATCCTACCGAAGTAAGAATTAGTTGATCAGTTACGAACGCGGTGAGGGAGAGAATGCGCGTATGACTCAATGCGCAAAGAGCCGACGGGACAAAAGGTCAAATTCCAAGGTCCGAGGACACTGGCCGATTTGGAGGAAAGTCGGGTTCGACCAACCTGAGCTGCCAATCCGCACTCCAACGCTTTTTTGACGCCACGACGCTGGAACGCTGTGGCGTGCGGAGATCTCGATCGTGCCGACGCCGTGGACGCGGGTTTCCGTGTTGCCGCACCGCTTGGGGTTCATTGAGGCACCCAGCACTTCTGAATAAATGGATTCAAAGGTGACGTTGCGTAGTAATAGCAGGTTCCGAGTCGGTCCCGCGCTATTCTTTGCCGCAGATGTCGAAAGTCCTGTTGGTAGGCGGAGAGGTGCGTGATAATATATATATTCTAGGACCTCAAAGTGCCAGGGCCAGCTTGTTCCGGGCTGGACGAAGTGTTGACGTCCACGTTGACATAATAAACATGAGAGCATTCAGCAGATTGAGTGGCGACGATCCCTACTGGTTCGGGGGATGCGTCCCCGTCAAGGCGCGGCCAGTGGCATTGAATCCTCCAGGTGATCGCTACGGCCCGAACACTACGAGCTGGGAAAGTCGCGTGAATTCGATCATACCGGGGCAGGGAGGCTATGCCGCGAGAAATGTGAGCAGATAATTCTGCGCCATCAACAACCCATCAAGATTTATAGACACCTACCAACCACGGAGCCAGAGGGAACTTGTTGAAACACCGGTTTCGATATGCAATGCTGAGTCTGTCCAGGGTCCGTAGGAAGCAGTGTGCCACGAGCTCGAACCATTCGATCTGTAGCGTTCGAACGCCCCAATCGGTATGGAGGTGTACCTGAGGTGCTGTTGCTTAAGATGAGGTCCAAAGGCAGCATGAATGAAGGCTATCAGATAGGGAGCGAGGGATCCTACTTTGGTTAGACATGAATTCAGAAATACAATCAGGGTTGGGCGACCGTTGTCAGCCTATGAACCGTCAGGAGAGACATTTCGCCATCAGGCACGTAAAGAGCATCAATCCCGTTCTGGAAAGCCTGCTTGAATCTGCGAGGGTGACAATTACGCCGTCTCCTTACAGTTGACGCCCTGCGGAGGCACGGTAATATAACCGTACGGTGGCCTGTTTGTACGGGAATGAGCGGCTCCGAAAATGCTTATGAACCCAAGGTCAGACGGCCAATTTCGAGTTCCAGTTGTCAACTGTCCCAATCAATACCATGGCCGATCGTCGAGGCTTCCCCTTCCCCACAGATGCTGCCTCGAACCATGGGGGCCAATGGCCCGGTAGTACCCAGCAGTCCACTCGCTACTCGTCTTCCGGCCATCATCAGACAACGGCACACGGATACGCCACGACGAACCCACACCACGCCGCCGTGCATCCTTCGCCCATCCCTTACGGCCATTCGCAGCCAACAGCGCAATACCCGGGTAACGGCTATGCAGCTGTTCCCCCACACCCATACGCCAGCAGTGATGCTGCGTATACCGCATATCCCTCCCGGCGTGCCTATCCGCCCCAAGATCAGCCCATGTCACCACCACACCCATCGCACCACCACTCCTCGCACTCACACTCGCACTCACACTCGCACTCGCACTCGCACTCGCACTCGCAGGCTGCACAAGGGTATCCCGTGCAACAGACAGCTCATAACCCTATGGCAATGAGCCCCCCGCACATATCGGCGTCATACTCACCACATGGGGCACCCATAATGCCGACAATCCAGTATCCAGCATCGCCTACACGGCCATTCTCCTGCGATCTGTGTGCACTATCATTCAATCGTCAGCACGACTTGAAGCGGCACAGAGAGACGCACTCGGGGGAGAAGCCGTTTTTGTGCAACGGCGGGTGTGGCAAGACTTTCACGAGGAAAGACGCTCTGAAGAGACACCAGGTGAGGCGCTTGCTAGCCAGCATACACGACGTCGCTCATGCCATACTACAGCTCGTCAAACATTGCGGACACGAAGAAGATGCATAAGTCCCTCGGTTCCTGTAACACCTGTAACATATTATTGTAAGTCCGCCTTTCTCTGGAGGGATACGGCGATTGACTCTCGGCCACAAAGATCTTGCTTCTTGCGGTATCGACCAACTATTGCTCTCCGACAGTCATTCGGATTAATTTTATGGTTTTTTGATTTTTAATGGCCTTCGAATTGGAGAAGGCATGTATTATTCATAACCTATGATAGCCAGTGTAACATATGAGCATTTGGAATATGCCCCGGGTAATAGTCTGCCTTACATTTCCTCCAAGGGCATAACACCCCAGTATTATCGCATCAATCAGGACAGACGGTAATCTGACTAATTCACTGCCTCATCACCGATTTCCCTCTCTAGTATCCATGCGTCGCGCGGCTCGATCTTCTTGTAATAGTCCTGATGAATCCCGACTTCCTTGAATCCGTGCCGCTCGTAAAACTTTTTCGCCGCATCGTTTGACACCTGCACGTGGAGATATATGCGGCTGATTTTAGGCTTCGTGTGCGCTGCTGCGGCCTTGAGAACAAGCTCAAGGCTCTGGGAGCCCAGGTGTCGGGAGCGGTACGGCTGTGGGTTGAGCCTGAGCGTCTGCTGTCGCCGCTGACATATCAAAATTCTGTCCCAACTTACTGCAAGTATGCCCATGGTCATCTTGAGCCGATCTGAGCGCCATTCGCTGGTCCTGACAGTTGGAACGACTTACTAGATAGAGCTTGGTCTGCCCATCATCGTTGGTCTCCAGTCGACAGCAAATGTTGCCAACAGGAACATCATTGTAATACACTAAATGAGCCAGAGGCTGTTATAAGTAGGTTTGTCCGCCAACGAGGCTTGCCCCAATAGACGCACCCAGCTGACAAAAGTCCTCTACTTCTGGCTGCAGGATATCGTTGTAGAATCTTTCGCTGTATTTAATGGGAAACAGGACCGAATTCAGTTTTCGAACAGTCCCGAGGTTCTTCGAGGTTAAGGGCGCGAATGAGACGCGTGAAGCGGAAGATGGTGCGGCTGGTGTGGACATGGCCAGTAGAGAGCAGACCGCAGGCGGGCTGCTGCAGTGGAACGCTAGTGTGCAGGGTCGTGGGAACGTTCATTCCATCTCTGCTTCTCATCCGATTTAGCTTTGGAAGTTGGCTAAAACTTGAAAGTTCGACGAGGGCGCACACAACATAACGAACGCACGCAGATAAGGTATGCGGCATCCCTTGTAGGTGAATGCACGCTTCCATGGGTAATACAGTCCGACTAAAATTGACGAACATCAAGGGTCTGACTCCCCTGGATTGCGATGGGGCGCTCCCCATTTGCCATGCCCCACGAAGAGCAAGTTCCACATTCTCGGGACGTGCGGAACCCGATACCTCGACTGCCCTGTCACCTGCGCGGCGAGCCCCCTGGCCGGCCGCGGCTTTCCTGATCCTGGTGATAACGTTCGCCAGCTTTGAGGAAAGTTAGATCATCAGCAGCGCGTCCATTCTCCTGGGCCATATTTGTCACGGTCGGCGTTGTCATGGGACTCATCAGCTCTACGTACCCCGTATTAATCGATAGGGATCATGCGCGCTGTCACACCAAAACCGGCCACGCCAATGGTCACGTACAACTGGGGGTTTGGTCGCTGATCCAACTCACTTTCAATGCCACCGACATCACTGGAACTCCATCGCGAAATATTAGTACCCATGTCCTTATCGCACTGGCTTCCTATCCCTGCCGTCCGTCCCGCTGAGGCGCCCACATATGGCTTCCTATTGCCCTCCCGCGGCGTGGACCCGTGACTGGAGCTGGTGGGGACGTTTTTCTCCAAACATACAGCCGGATATACCTACTTTGCGCGGCTGGGACCTGCTTAGCTCACCGGCCAACTGCGGCAGGATCTGGATGGATGAGGATTTTGTCATGCCTCCAGTCGTGGCAACCAGTGCTAAAGCAAATTCGGCGTGCTAGTGTGGCCCCCGGAGCCAATCTTACTCGCCGAAGATTCCCGCATCATTTATTCCAACCTAGGAAGATCACCACCGTTTTTATAGACGTCCAAGGCCTTGTGGAACATTTTGTCTGGGCCAGGGCTTTGTGGCACTAGCTATCGCGTTATCGCAGCTGCATCTTTCCCAGCTCCATTTCTCCCCTTGTCCGCGCGATTCGCGTCCTTGAATCACGGCACTATGCTCCTCCATTCGATCGGAACGGTGCATCGACCTCACCCAAGCCGTCCGAGCGGTTCAACTGAGTTGCACCAAGATGGACCTGCGTTCTCCACAGTTTACCCTCAAGCATTCAGCTAAAACGCCGCACCAGCATTCCGGCCGAATATCGGGGGTGTCTAGCGCTCATCAACGCTATGGATGGAAAAACTGCGCCGAAAGGACGTGCGGCCGACCCCAGCTATCGGCGAGCGGTAGCCTCTACTAGTTTGGTTTAGAGCTGTGCGGAATCAGGGGCTTCGTTGTCACGGTCAGGACTGATTTGCCCATGGGTGTGCCAAGGGTACCTGCCAATGGCACTGTTTTGTGAGCTAAAATTAAGGCGACTTTGTGTGGTTCATGACGCCCGGCTGTCGTCGTTGCCGCTGCCCCCTATCGGGTGGCGGTCGATTTTGAGTGAGAGGGAAAGTGGCACCGTTGGCCCCCAAGGTCAGCTTCAATTGCGAGATTCAGCTGTGTGGAGTCCTTCGTGTTCGGCGATCAAACTACTTAAGTAATGGACCAATGGTATAATCATGATGACCTCCATTCCATATTTATAAGCTTGAGGTGATTGTCAGCATATATTGTATCACAGTCACGGTCCCCACACTAAGAGTTAACAAGTCTGCTGTGAGGTCCTGGGGCCTCCCGGGCACTACAGAAGAAAAAACATAGGCGAAATATGCGCAGGCCGTAATGCGTATTACATAACCATGAAGCTTCCATGGGCAGTGGAAACCCTTCTTCCTTCTTCAGCTTCACCTCTCATCCCGAGGCCCCTGTGACTCCCGCATAGCACCAGGCTGACGACGAGCCTGATCATGATGCACGTCGAGATCCCGTCAGTCGTTCTCAGGAGTGGGGCTACTAGTATGATTCCGAATCGGAGGACAGGTCACTCGAGAACTCGGGTTTGCAATCCACGTTTGGTGGCGTGTTGTCAAATGTACGATGGCGGGTGCCAACAAATTCGGACGTCGTATCGCCCTTCACGTTGGTTCCCCCGCAAATCGGCCATCCCTGGAGCAAAGTCCCATCTTAAACCCGATCCATCTGTCCAAGCAAGAGAGAATACCCGGCTTCGCCGAATGCCATGGCCAGGGTACCTCTGACGCCCCCAGCTCAAAATCCGCCGGTGCCAACCTCACAGCACACGCCGAGCCGAGTGCAGCCTACACATAAACACAAACCGCTTGCAGGCCCCGGCACGCCAGTCCCCGTCCCTCGTCTGCATCATCGCACCATTTTACCCACCCGTTACCTGCGCCTCTGTATAGACCGCCGCAGCATGGATATCAGCTTCGGATTTCGAGCGCTTGTTCGTCGGGGGTACCTTGGCAGCCCCCGCATGTCAGGCCGCGCCTGCTACCTGTTAGCTGACGCTGGCGCCTAACTGGACCCGCTCCACGACACGCCCAGCTTCCGTGACGCACCCGATATGATGATCCGAGAAACCGAGCTGCACCCCGGATTCGGACCCGAGCCTAAACCTGGGCTGGTGCACACGCGAACGACCGCTGCGCCGCCCCGAGTGACGACAGCGCCCAGCGCCCGCACCTTCCCTTCCCTTCCCTTCCCTTCCCTTCCCCTCCCTTCCCTGTGGGCCGTGTGGTCTCGAGCGCGCGCCCTCCCTGCGAAAGACCCACACCCACCCTAAGCCCGGTCCGACACGAGGTGCGAGGCATAGCGTCCCATTCGCCCCGGGAGGGGACGTCCTCGCCGGGCGCCGCCTCCACATCGTGGCCCATGACCACGGCCGCGTCCGAAACCCGGTTGTGGCGTCCACGCGGCGCTGGCGCGACGGCACCTGCCCCACGGTCGGATCGACGCGACGATACCCGCGATTTCTCTGTGCTGCACAGGACACGGCACGCCCAGACAACACACGGCACACCCAGACAGCACACGGCACACTCACTGACTCAGACAACACACGGCACACCCAAACAACATACCGCACGCCCAGATGGCAAATGGCACACGACACGCGCCCGCCACTAGCACGCCGATGTGGACACCGTGATTCGTGGTTCCCACCTAGGACGCATCCCCAGCCCGGTCCCGGTCCTGCGCACGAGGAGGTCCTAGATTGGCTACACGCCATTCGCTGGGGGGGGGGGGGAAGGGGGTTGGGCTGAAGCTTGCACCGTCTTCGTCCCCTGATGCGCCGTTTTGCCCACCTGTGCCCCACGCGATGAACCGGTGGGACGATGGGACGTCCAGCGTGTGCCGTGCCGAGGAGGGCCCCGTTTAGCTCGAGATGAGGACTCGGGCGTGATTTCGGGTTTGAGGCCCCCTGCTTGGACGCGTGAGTGGTGAATGGTACTCGTCTGCTTGGGCCCATGGTACTCGCCCCCTTGGACACGTGGTACTCGTCTCCAGGATGGGACTGCGCCCCGACGACCGGTCCGTGGGGAGACCAGCATGCAGCATGCGACATGCGACATGCGACATGAAGAGAGAGGGGGGGGACGGTGATGTGCTTCTACCCGTCTATTAACACGCCGGGTAGGGTCCGCCTGTAGACACGCGGTCCCTGTCCTGATGCGCCGTGTCCCGGTGCGGTCTGTGCCCCGACTTGAAGCTTGGACACCCGACTTGAAGCTTGGGTACACGCCTAGCGCCCGGGTCAGAGCAGATTCGATTCGATACACCCGCGCCGGAAGTCGAGCCGCACCCCAAGCCCGGTTTGGTACACCGCTGCGATGCGTGCGTCCCGCCCGGGCCCGAGTCGATGGCGACCGGTGCCCGTAGGTTCACTGTGTGCCGATGCAGGCCCCCGCCGCCTGGGGAACGGTCGACACACGAGGGCCGGGGGGTGCTAGCGTGCCGTTTGTCCCGGGAGGAGAGGACAGCCTCGCCGGCTGGCGTCCACCGTCATGAATGGGGCCCGCCGCGACGACGGTATGGATTAGTATCGGCCACCGCGATCGACCCGGATGGCGCAATTTCTCTCCGTGTGGCATCGTCGGAGAGAATGTTAATGATGCCGGGCGGCTTGCGGGGCTGAGGTGAGGTGTGATTTCGCGTTCAAACTTAATGGCGGCGTGTTCATTGGCAGCCGGGGAACGGCACGCCCAGACGACATACGCTACTTGTGGTTCTGGGAGGAAGTTGAAGAGTGGACGTGATCCAAGTTTGGAGGACCTTGTCTGACATCACTAGCAGCTGGAGTATGCAGCATTTTTCTATGTTTCTCATTGGCACGAGGATACACAAGGTGACTGCGGTACCAGACCCCGTCACTAAGCGCGAAGGCCAGGTTTCCGTGCCAAAGGTACTTGTGGGGCAGACGTTGGGTAGTGTCAAAGCGTAGTACACGTTGGGTAGTGTCAAATGGAGCAGACGCAGGGGAGTATCAAATGGAGCAGAGGTAGGGTAGTGTACATTGGGACGAATGCGAGTACAACAACAAAGCAAATACGAGTGCGGGATGCGA
Source organism: Leucogyrophana mollusca (assembly GCA_021014945.1). NCBI lineage: Eukaryota > Fungi > Basidiomycota > Agaricomycetes > Boletales > Leucogyrophana > Leucogyrophana mollusca. The sequence continues at coordinate 211,010 of MU266337.1, forward strand.
GTGAGATGATGCTGGTGGTACAACTGTATAAAGTATGCAAGTCCGATGGCATGTCAGACGCGGTCGACGGTGGGAGACGACGGCGGGCGGGGGCGGCGCTTCCGCGGGGAGCGTTGCAGCTGATGGATATACACGTCGTCATAGCTGCGAAACACGCATGCGCCGTGCTGGTGGTCAGAAAGCGACGCCCAGACGCAGTGCCACGCCCTGTCTTGGACGAAGCGGAAGGCGACGGCGGTGTGATTTTGGTCCCAGCGCTGCTCCGAGTGGGTGGACGGGGAGGACTGGAAGGCCTTGTCGGACATTGTGATGAGGGCGCAGTCGTCGATGGTGAGGTCGACGTGCGCGTGGCCAGAGGGGGTGTGGAGGAGGGCCTCTAGGGAGGGGTCCATTTCGAGCTGTTTGGGGAGACCGCTGGGCGGGATCAGCTTCAGTGCAAGTGATAAGTAGAGGGGAGGGACGTACGGGTGAATGGGGTCATAGCCGTCGATGAGGACCTGGAATGTGGTGTTGTCGGCAAAGTCGAGGGTGAGAGCGGGGTGCTTGGGTGAGCGGCTGAGCCGTGTGAGGACCTTGCCGACGAGCAGGTGAGGGTCGACGCCGATGGAGTGTAGTCGGAGGGGGACGGGGCGGCGGCGTGATTTGGTGGGTGAGGGCGGGGGCGAGCTGCTGGTTGACGACATGCTAAGGGCGGCTACGGGGATGAGAGGGATTTAATCATGCCACGGCGGTGGATCTAATCATGCCACTCCTGTGCAAAAAGAATGCCACTTGCAAAAAGTCTGACACTGACGAGATTCGAACTCGCGAGGTTTCCCATCACGGATTTGGCACATGACCTAAACGTGACGCCGTAACCACTTGGCTACAGTGCCATGACATCCCTCCCTTTAGCGACCACCAAGACCCCCGCGTGGCGCAGCAAGGGCCATAGGTTTGTGGCTGCTCTCACCCGTGCGCTCATCAGCGACGATGCAGTCAACCCATGCGCGACCGATCGGACCGCGTGGAATCAGCCGTTCACAGTCGCCAGCCCCGCCCCCGTTCTCTGTCACCCCACCGCTCGTCATCCGCAAGCAATCAGCCCAGCCATCGTCCACCTCGTCCTCCCCGCCCCCCCTCCTCTCTCGCCCCCAGCTCCCCCAGCCCAGGCTCAGGCCTGTATTGAAGCTCCCTACGCTCACTGCGGCCCCCGCGCAGTACTACCAGGGCCCCGGCCAGATCCCCGAAGAGCTCGGCGAGGAAAACCCCGGGAGCGTCACCGTGCGCCCTCCCCCCGTCGGCTCCACCGCACGCACACCCCGCCCTGCCGACCCCGCAGACGAGCTCGCCAACATCCTCAACAGGACCACCCTCGAGTGCTACACCCCCAACGAGGAGTCCTCCTCCCACTCCCATTCCTACGACTCGCTCAAGTACTCCGACGAGTTCCTCGAGGAGATCTCGCGCCTCGGCGAGGGGCAGGGCGGCGCCGTGCACAAGGTCCGCGACACCCGCACGGGGTTCGTCATGGCCCGCAAGACGATCACCACCCGCGAGGTCCCGCTGAAGCAGCTCGAGCGCGAGCTCATCATATCGTCTACCACGAAGCACGTCAACATCATCCGCTACTACGGCGCCTACATGTCCCCCTCCTCCAGCGAGGTAAAGGTCCTCATCGAGTACTGCCCCGGCGGCAGCCTCGAGGCCGTCGGCAAGCGCATCCAGGAGGTCGGCGCCCGTGTCGGCGAGGGCGTCGCCGGCCGCATCGCCGAAGGGGTAAAATCCTCCTTCTCCTTCCTCGACGAGCCAACACTCACGTGCTTGACAGGTCCTGCAGGGGCTCGCGTACCTGCACACCCTCAAGACCATCCACCGCGACATCAAGCCCTCCAACATCCTCATCACTGGCGAGGGCGTCGTCAAGCTCTGCGATTTCGGCGTCTCCGGCGAGCTCGTCCGCTCCCTCGCCGGCACCTTCACCGGCACGAGCTTCTACATGGCTGTCAGTCCCCTTCCCTTTCCTTCCCTTCCCTTCCCTTCGATTCCCTTCGCTTCCCTTTTCTCCACTTGAATTCGCGCGCTGACTCCCTGCCCCACTTCATCCCGCGCTGACTCGCTCTCGCTGTGTAGCCCGAGCGCATCAGCGGCGGCCAGTACAGCATACGCTCCGACGTCTGGTCCACCGGCATCACCCTCCTCGAGCTCGTCCAGGGGCGCTACCCCTTCCCGGACGACCTCACCCCCATCGAGCTGCTCATACACATCACAAAGGGAGAGGTGCGTCCCTTCCCCGTTCGCGCACCGCGCTTGCTGACCCCCCTCCCCTCCGTGTGCCTGCTGACCCCCTCCCCCGCCCGCCGTGTGCCTGCTGACCCCCCGCCTCACAGCCCCCACAGCTCATCGACGACGCAGACACCAAGTGGGGCGACGACATGAAGGACTTTATCAAGCAGACGTGCGTGCCCCCTCCCTTCCTTTGCCTTTTCCCTTGAGCGACGTTGACGCTGACTGTGCCTTTTCCCTCGCCTTCCACCCCCCCTCCTTCCACCCCCCTCGCCTTCCACTCACTCGTCACCCGCCCCAATTGCATGTGGAATCGCGCACTCACAGACTCATCGTCGACGACCAGCACCGCCCCCCGCCCAAGGACATGCTCGCGCACCCGTGGGTCGTCGGCATGATGAAGCGCGAGGTCCCCATGGCGCGCTGGATCAGCATGGTCTGGGGCTGGAGCAAGGCCCACAGCAACAGCGGCTCCTCGAGCTCGAAAAATACGTGCGTACCTCCCTGCGCTCGTGGACGTGCAGACGTAACTCACTCGCGCGTCGTGTAAATGTAAATGTAAACGCAACTCACCCCCGCCCCCGTGTCGCGAAAACTTAATCGCACACGTACACCCCCGCCCCCATGTCGCGAAACCTCAATCGTACACCCCGCCCCGCTAGCTCCCGCCCCAGCTCCAGCCGCGGCGTAGACGCCCCGGCATAGTACGTGGTGGGCACTATAGACGCCCCAAGCCCGAATTCAATCAATGCAATCTACACCATGTTGTCTGTCTCTTGTATCACACCGCTGTTGTTGTGCCAGCTTTTTTCTCCCTTTCTCGCCTTTCCTTGTTTCCTCGATTCCTTGTTTCCTCGATTCCTTGTTTCCTCGTTTCATTCTCGTTCCTCGTCTCTTGTCAACCCAATCCAATCCGGTCTCCTCACCTCCTTCACACATCTAGTACAAATACAATACCTCCACAGTTATCTCGGGAATGGACAGTTTCGGTTCGGTCACTAGCACCTGCTCCATCTTGTTGTTGTTGCCAAGTTTTGCCACCTAATAATAAAATTCATCCGTGCCTTGGGTTATGGTTGTAGTATTGGAGTGCCCCAGCCTACAGGAGTGCCTACAGAATGGGCCTACAGGGGTGCTTATGCCTACAGCGGCTTACAGTGGCCTACAGTGGCCTACGGGAGTGCCTACAGTTACAATATCGAGTGCCATGAATCTCGAGGGACTGGACTGGGGCAGTGTCCCGGGTGACAGGTGAAGGCACCCCTGACAAACGGCAGCCATCTATAGACCGGGTGTGCGATGCGGGCTTTGCTCCAGGGACGGCACGCCGTGATTCCGAGCTCGGGCGGGTGTATGGATGCCGCTCGCCATTGCTGCTCTGGGCCGCGCGTCCGGGAGACGCTCGCTGCTCCGGACCGCTTTGGGTGACGCTCGCTGCCCTGGGCCGCTTTGGGAGGCGCTCGCTGCTCTGGGCCGCTTCCGGGTGACGCCCTCGCTGCTCTGGCCGCGCGTCCAGGTGGCACCTCACACCGGGCGGGGTATCGATCCCCATTGCCACATCGCAGCGTCATCGGTGCGCTACACCAGGATCGGGTGAGAATGCGACCTACTACATAGGCCGGGATGCGACCCACCACATAGGCCGGGGTGCAACCCACCACATAGGCCGGGAACCACGATGCCCACATCGGCAAACCGAGCGCCCGACCGCCGGAGGGCGGGTACACCATACCAGCGTCCAGCGTCCACGGGCCATTACACGCGGGTCGCTACCGCTACCTCGAAATCACATCCCAGTTTTGCATTTTGCGAGCGCCCCGGCATCCCTCCCCCTCCGATGTCGGCACGCAGAGATCGCGGTATCGTCACGCGGTGGTGGGTGATTGTCGCGGCGGTACTCGCGTGTGCACCACGACCGGGCCGGGTTGGGATGCGGTTTTGGTCGTGACGGTGGCGGGCGGGTGCGTTGGAGCGCCCGGCGAGGTGATGTATTTTTATTTTATTTTCCCCTCCCGGGGCGAATGGGACGTATCTCTTGACCTCGTGCGTCGGGCCGGGTGTGGGTGTAAGATAGGACCCTTTTGCGGGCAGTGAAGGGTGCGCGGGTCACGCTGACTCTAGTTGTCTGAACATGTGCCACCGCCGGCGTTCAACGCCCAGCACGCCCATACGTGGATCGCAAGCTTGCAATCATACCATACCCGAGCTCGTAGCTCCTGCCTTCCGGGTCCCAGCGCCCCCTCGTGGTGCGACTGCCCCGACGCGCACGGGGAAGTGAAGTTGCGCGCACTGGTCACCGTCGTCACGGGGGTCGCAGCGGACGTCCTGCGGCCACGTTCGCGTACACCAGACTGGGTTTGGGATGTGACTTGAACGCCAGAATCACGTCGGCCACGTCGCGGCACCAGCGCCCCTGCGACTGCACCGGCCCACACAGGGAAGTGAAGCTGCGCGACACGGGTCACTATGTCACATCCACTGGGCCGGGGCGGGATCACACCATCGCAGCGATCGTTCGGTACGACCGCGTTCGTGTATACACCAGACCGGGTTTGGGATGCGGCTTGATTTCTGGGATCGTGTCGGGTGCGTCGCAGCAGGGCGGGTGCATCGGATTTGATCTGGGCGTGTCGTGGGCCGGTATTCAAGTTGGGCGCCAGCGTTAGCTAATGGGTAGAAGCGCGCGACCTGACATGCGAGGGTTGAGTCAAGTTCCTTGCGAGAGCAGCTGGACAGCACTCGAGATCATTTGGGGCCGAAGCCGATATCCAGGCTACAACGGTCCCCACAGTGGTACAGGTGGATAAAACGATACATCGGAGGGATGAAGACTGGCGTGCCTGCGAGTGGGTTATCTGTGGACTGCACTCCGCGCAGCGTGTGCTGTGAGCTTGGCAACGGCGAATTTCGGGCTGGAGGCCCCAGACCCTGGCCCGGGCTATGGCATTCGGCGAAGTTATTCGCTGCTGCTTGGACAAATGGTGCTCGTCTCTTGGATCAGGTTTAGGATGGGACTTTGCCTTTGTTACGGGATGGCCGATTCGCGGGGAGGCCAACGTGAAGGGTGGGTGTCATCATGGCGACGGTCGTTCGTTGCGACCTCGTCCGCGCATATACCATGTCCGTGTTTGGGATGCGCCTTTAGTTCAGCATCGCGCGCACACCACCGCGGAGGGTGGGTACATTGTATCCGATCTGGGCGTGCAGTGGCCCGTGCTCCTAGCTGTCTAGTATGAGCATGCGCTCGAACGCGAACCCCCAACTTAGAATCGTACCCGTATTCGCAAGTGGCCCCCGAGTTCACAGACGGAATCCCCCTCGTGCGGCGGCGACGATGACGCCCTGCATTGGGTCACACGGGGATATTGGTCGCTATCGTCACGCCTGGTCGATCCGGTGAAGTAGATGTCACCATGGCGGCGATCGCTTGTCGCGATTTTGTTCGTTATGTATTTGAAACGGCTTCGGCTGGTTTACGACCATCGGGGCCTCGGCTTTGACTTGCGTAATGACGAGTGAGCTACCACTCGCACCACTGTCTGGCTCAGCCTTGAACATGGCGGCAGTCGCTGTCGACGGCGCCTTGCCAGATGTGAGGGTGGGTGTATTGTGTCTGGGAGCCATCGTGTCTGACCTGGGCGTGGCCTGTGCTTCTAGCTGTCTAACAGCAAGGTGAACATGCATTCAAATGTGGATCGCAAAAATCATACCTCCTGAAGTTTGTGGCGGCCGGGGTGTTAGACGTCATCGTCCACATCGACGCCGTCACCCGTGATGCCACGATCCATGCAGTGGCACGGGGGGGTGGGACGATGTATCGGGGACGGCGATGGACCTCGACGGAGAAATCACGAGCATCCTTCACACCTTCATGTCCTTAGATCGCGGTTCACGGACTCCGAAGTGGGCACGGAGCCGCACTACCCAAGAAGACAGACCCACCAGCTGAAAAGCAGCCTTCGGCGATCTAGAAGGGCGCTCACAGCATCAGTATCCGCATGCTCGCATGATCCGCCGAGGTGAGCTGCGGTACCAGTAGTATCAAAACCGGACTGGCGCCGGAGCCTCGTACTAAGCAAGCCTGTGTAGGGACAAGGCACTCCGCATTCCGCATGAGCGGAAAGAACATGGCAACGCCAATATGTGGCCCTGCGGATGTGTTGTGAGGATGGCACTGCGCAGCACGTGATAGATGGTGCGAGGTCTAGTGCGTTCCGGGTCAGTTCAGCTAGCTGAAGGAGTAAAGCATGGCGACTGTATATAGCACCAGACGACCCGCGGAGATATCATCGTGATTATGGGTCGATCTGAGGCGAATGGACTAAGAGTTTAAAGGAGGATCAAGCCTGATAGCCCTCGGGGACAGAGCGACACGTGAAGAAAGAGGTGTATCGAAGTAGCGCGAAGCTCACTGGCGACTGACGAGTTTTCGTCGCGATTTCGTGTAGATGGCAACGAATAGATCACCGAGGACGGGGCGGGGCGCGGCCCGGGGTGCTGCTTGCAGCGGAGTAACAAATCATGGGGACGACAACGGCGAAACCACGAGCATCGAGCTGCGTACGTGAGGGCATGAAGGCTCTATACAGGCCGGAGTCGAGAAGAAGTATCCTCCGGCACGGCGCTGCCGGGAAAAGACATTACTGCTAGCTGAAGAGTGGCCTTCGATGATTCAGAAGGGAAGCTCACCAACACCCGCACGCTCCTAAGATCCGGGGCGAATGACAGGCTAGCGGAGGTCGTACCCAAAACTCAGGTTGGCACCACAGCCTCGCAGCAAGCCTTTGTAGGATAAACTCACCGAGCACAAAAAACGTAGCAACCCCCATGTGACGCGAGGAAAGCGCGACCGTGCGCGTGGTAGACAGTGCGACTCTCATGCGTACCGGAAATGAACTCCAGTGTATCCTAGGTCAGTTCAGCTAGCTGAAGAAGCCATATGATCCGGAGAAATATCACCGAGATTCAAATATTTCCATGTGAGGTGAATGCGGCGCGTATAACGCGGGCTCGGAGGAGAAGATAAAGCGTGAGACTCTCAGAGGCAGAGCGACAGGGCAAGGAAGGAGGCCATTGTAGCAGCACGGCGGTCAATGTTCAAATGAGTCGAGTTGGCATAAATAGCGACGTGGCAAGGAGCACGCGGTAAGCGAAGGGCGTATAATATCGCACGTCGATCAGTTATACGAGAGGCATCTCATAGGACAGCGAATGACAGAAAATGTACCCCCTGTCAGAGTGTTTGCGACGTCGCACTTGACGAAACAGCACGATGAACGTGACGGGGCTCGGATGAGAGATACTGTCACGCGCGATCACGCGTCACGAAGTCAGCCCATAATCGCGGAAGCTGAAATGCATCCCTCCAAGAAATTGAACTTGAGACCTCAGCACTCAGCACTCAGCCATGCACTCAAGTCCCTAGCGCTGCCTGCAGCGCCTTTCGAAGCCGCGACCGTTGTTTCCATCGAAAGATTCTTTCCCGACTTGTGGTCCTAGTGGATGCTGTAGAAACTTCCGCAAGGACCACGCGACATCGACGAGCCGTGCTTTGAGCAGGGTAGGTAATTGCCATCTTGAAGCAACCAAAAATACTCGCTAGCGTCAATCTAGCATGTCGATGCAAGCTCCTCCCAACAGTATATCCATGTGGAGCGGGGCTCGGGGTACTCTCAGCTCTACTTAAGCCCCGGCGTCCCGGTATGATTAAAAGAGAGCTTAATGGTCTTATGACGCTCGGCAGCACCCTCATGACGATCATGCAAAACATGTGAATTACTCATGGCTAACCCACACCGAAAAAACGAGGGGGAGAGAGTTGGACTTTACCTACTGCTCACCCCTTGGTGGCTTCTATTATTTTCCCTCGAGCTCTTCGGGGATGATTGCACGCCCATGCAAGTATAATATGTCTGTTTTAATGAACACAAATGCTGACTGGGATCTTCAGGACGCATGGATTTCGTCAATTGTTGCCCGGGCTTACAAACATGAAGAGTAAGCCACTCCGCCTGAAAACCCCTTATACATTCACCCCTCCAACACTTCAGACCGGCGATCCCGCCGCTCAGACACTGAGCTAAAGCATTCCAGTGTACACCACTGCCATGGGCGCCTATTGAAAGACAAAAAATGTTTGCAAAAATGTGGAAAGAACGTACGTGGGGCTCATCTGCATTTACCAGCCAGATTATGTTGCTTCCACCTGTCCTCGCGAGGGGATGCTTGAACTGCAGCTGTACCGGTTGAACGTGTGAAGCAAATTCCCTCGGTCGGAGGTAGAGTAGGACCCAGAACGCAATGTATACGACCCCATGCACATGGCCAGTAACCTCCAAGACAATGGAATCCCTAACTAGCGTGAATGCCACATTGCGATGTGCGAACATTCCAGCTGGTCGTGCGCATCCAGGCGCATTCTGACACTATCCTGACCCAATCTGGCCATCATCACCCGCGGAGAGCAAAGCCAAGAGACCGCGCGTCAGCGATGCCTCGCAATACCGGCCGCAACCTATACTGAATTCACCGAGTTCCTACCAAACAACTCTTAGAATGGCGAAGACTATTTTTTTTTCTTTGGGCTATCCCCTGCTGTCCACGCCCCTGGTCAGCGTGAAGGTGCTTGACCCTGCAATTGCGCAGCATACGCCGCACACGTCGCCTACCTCGTCTGTTATGACGTGGTTTGGCGTCCAAGCATTGGCTGAGACAGGTCTGAAAGGTAGGGTCGTATACCATCCTACATGTGGGCCACTTCGAACGACAGCTCGGCGACGTACACGCAAGCCCGAGACAATAAATGCCGTTGAGAATCGTTGCTCAAAATCGTATTCGCTGCGAGGAAAAAACCGGACGGGGTGATCGAGCTGTGACTTGGATTCAAAAAGTACCGAGTCTATGCAGATGAGCGGCACTTCAAGTCAATGTAGGTTCGATATGTGGAGGGCAGATGGAGACCTCGTTGCCACTGGTAGCATGCAGCTACAGCCCCAGCAACTTTTTTTTGATGTTATTTGTGTTGTGGGCCGTGGCATATCAAGCTTAAGGGTCGCCTTGCAAAAGATTTCGATCTAGTTGGGTGTCAAGTTGATCAGAAGTGGCGTCTGCCATGCAGGACTTTTCGACACTAGAAGCAGCGACAGAACAGCCTCGACGGCCGTGTCAATGGAATTATCACCGGTTCGATGTGGGAGACAAAATGATGGTTTTTGAGAGCGGCCCTATGTCTTCAGCGTCGCCGGTCCATTCTTCTCCGAGACAATGGAGTAATTCGGAGAGCGTTTGAACAAGGTCCACTAAACAGAATTCGGCCCCGTGCCCCTTGATTGAGTGACAGCTTGGAGAGACAGCCATAGAATGAACCACAAAACTTCAGATTTACTAAGTAGTCTTGGTGGGAATGTGTGGGTGGCTCTACATACCTATGCTCATGCCAAATCGGATGTAAGTGGGTTCGGATAGCCTGGGAACGGCTGGTAACTTGATCAGTTGTCGATCTCGTCGGTCGAGAGCTCCATTTGCCTGATCGGTGCTCAGAATAATCTGGCCACTCGCCCATTTTTGTTCATAGTATCGTTGACAGGTGGAGATAACATATTTAAAAGATGATCGTCCAGGGTATAAGCACTGCTTTGAACACGAAAACGATGTCGGCGAGCAGCGGAATTGTACGAAGTGATTCCGGGTGTTGATGCTGTTGGTGTAGAAACTATGGTACCTTGTGGGTACCTACTTCTTCTGTCCGAGTCCTGGGATACGATTTTTCGATCAAGTGGGTGCAAGAACCACAATTACCACTGGGGCTGTGTTGGGCATATGTAGATCCTCCATGACTTGGAGTTCAGCAAAACTGCCAAACAAAATATGTCAGTCAAGGTGGGTTAACATCACTGAAAATGGCATTATCCACACACAATAAATGTGCACAAGTACGCCCTAAATTTCGACCCAGACTCGCATCCACAACCTCAAGTTCAAGATCCACAAAATTGGCTGTAAAATAATGATCCGTTCCGCTCCGTTTCCAAGTGTCGGCCCAGAGGTGGGTAGCAGGCTTGCAACTCAGGTCCACGTTGTTTGGATTCAACCGTTTGAGCTTCGAATGGCTTTGGACGAAAACGAAATGCTTAGCGAGGGCCGAAGTTGTTCGGAGGTGTCAAGTCTGCTCGGCGACTTATCAGGCAAGTCCTGCGGCTGTGATCTCCAGGTCGTCCAACCGATGAGACCTCGTCTAGTAAGCGCTCCCGCGAACCTTTGAATTCGCCGGAGTATGGTCGGCGTTCTAAATCAAAAGGACACCAGCATCGCTTCGATAACGCTCGCTTGAGCAACAATGAACAACTTGTATGTATCGTTCCGCAGGCTTCAGAGTGAGCTTATAGCATAGCGACTGATTTGGATGGTCCTCAAGCACGAGTGCTTCATTTCTCACGCTGGACAATGTCGGTCAACCACTCTCAGGGCTCTGGTTCGCTGTCTCGGAACATCAGGCTGGTTCGAAACATGATATCCCGAAACTCCTTCCCGAAACTCCTTCCCGAGCCTCCCTCCCGAGCCCCAGCATGTTTGATGTACAGTTTTCCCCGAAACATCCGCCCTCCGATGAAGGTATATAGCTGTCCTGTCTCCAGTTCTTTGGCCTATCACACCTTACCTCCTTGATCGCTGGCTGATCATAATTTGTCCCACAATCTGATATCTCCAACAATGTCTTCTCAATGCACTCGCCCTCGCACTATGAACGGCGCGGGAAATGGGGTTCGCTTTGCACCCAGAGAATCGGTCAGTTCCATTTCTCATGCATGACGTACATTCTGTAACTCATGGCAAACTCTACAGGCAGTTCACGGGACTGATTGCCCCAGAGCAATGCAAAAGCGCCAGAATTCCCTGGAGGCTTCTTTCGGAGAAGTATACGCCTCTCTACAACATCGTGTCGAACAGCGCAGGTCGCTGATGGCCGCTTTTGAGGCAATGCTGAAGAATCCAGCTCCTCCTCGGACAGGAGCATCACATGTGACCACGTCTATTGGTGTAGGAGTCTGCAAAGGTGTTTCGCCGAGTTGCAAACACAGTCCACAGCTCCCAGAACTTGTTCCCCCCATCGACCCTACAATTGAGTCCGCGGTATCATTGTCTAGTGGAATTCGGACGAACATTCCCGTACGGTCCAATCGTGTAGCCCGCCGTCGCCCACCTCCGTTGTCCCAGCACGTGGGTGCGGAACAACCTCTATCCAAGGCTTATCAAGCAGACGGAGCCGCGGATTTTGGGACCTACATCGAGCAAAGCGTAATTGATTCAGCCAAACGCAGACAGCGTGGCGGTTATCACGTTCGTGACGACGAAGAGGATAACGAGAAGTTATGGATGGACGTTGAAACAACATTGATCTACATGGAAAAAGCATGCTCCCAATCGACTGGAGGTGAACTGCGTCACGATATCGATTCCCAATGCTACGTGGAACAGCAACCCAGTCCCGTCAGGCATCCCTTGGAGCGTTCGTCGACGCTTTCGGAGTGTGTTATGGATGGGCCCGCTCTTTTCCGGGGTCACAACTCTGTTGCAGACCTGTCACCTACCCTTTACGTGACTCTAGATGATCTTCCTCCTCGAATCAGAGAACTTCTCAGGCAGGCAGCCGATATGTCTCCCCCTCCCCTCTCGCGTAACAACACCAGAGGTTCTCAGTGCTCGCGGACTCTACACGACGACGTGTCTCGCGTGTACCAGGCATTCCGCGAGGGCGAAGGATCCGATTACTTTGACTACACTATACGTAGATTCCCCTCGGACTCATTACCGTGTTCGCCGTAGGCGACTTCTCCGCCGGGATCTTGCGAACAGGTTTTCGGCCTGGGGTCCACTGACTGATTGATTGGTGTATAGAAGTCAATTCTCCTTGCTTCTACAGCATGAGAGTTAGAATATACTTGTTGCGTTCGGACCGCTGATTCTTCCATGGCGTGACAGTGTGGGCACAAAAGGGCAGGAATAAACACTTGATGTACGTGATTTTTGATGCATATCTCCAATGTGGAGGGAAAAATCAGGGAATTTGGCCCTTGCCTGAGAACTACACGAACGGAGATGTGCTTCAGTGTCGTATCTGGTGTCATTACCACGTATTGGAGCACAAGCTAGGAAAGCACATTGAAAACCTGAGTTTCTCGGTACCTTATTCTTAGACCAAGATCCTCGGTATTCTGGACGGGAATTGGTGTGAGCTATGATGTCAACGTTCTAAACGTGTTCATGGGCGCCACTTCCTTCTGATAGGGCCAGCGCAGGAAGAAGGCGGGGTGACTTTCAAGTAAACGATAAACGATTACAGTTTCGTTGTGGCGGGTCAGAGCGGAAGATTCCTTCTCTCTCTGATTGAGTATAGACGCATGATTCCACACAGCTTACTTCTGATATATGATAACTCCCAGCAGCACATGCGCAGGCGTCCTTCGCAGATAGTAGCCAGCCATGTGTAGCTCTAACGTGTTGTAGCGTGCTGTCCGATCTTACTGATGCTAGGCCGGGACTCGTGGAAGACGACCGCTATTAGGTATAAGCCCAGAATGAACCTTCTTAGAAGATACGATACGTCGATCGTCGTCGTGATATCTCGCGTCTGACACACTGGTGTCTCTGGCCAGCGAGGTACGGTTTGGTAGGACTGCAAGCGTGAAGATAACAAGCCTCCTGGGTCAAGGAAGCACCGCATCTTCCTTGAAGTAGACAGGGCGGCTTATCCGCGGGCGGTGGAGATTAGATGTAGACGAAAAAAGACACGCTGGAAAAGAGATATGTACGTGAAGGTCGTGGCTGTTGCCTCTGCGGGGACCTAAGCAAAGTGATGAGGTGTGGAAACTTACATACGTTTCGACCCGCAGTATACATGGTTGTCCACCATCGTGACCGAGCTGATAGTAGCTGCGTTCACATGCAAGCATTCTGATTACGGTAAAGCTTGGTGAGGACGTTGGGGGGCCACAAGAAGCCTGGAAGCTGTAGTCTATCTGGCTGGTGTGAGGGATTGTCTTCGATTGACCTACCGCCAATCTTGCACTAGCATTACCATCAAGTTGTCACTTGGATATGAACCCCACCTGATGGATATGGCGTGCAAGAGGATCTTAAGCACATGCCACCCGGGGCCAGCCTTGTCCGACAAACTACCTTATTCGGAGGAGCGCATCAGTCAAATACGAATAAATAAGGCAATTTTTTGCTGGTTCTTCGAAGCACAAGGGCGGTATTTTGACAGGGGCATCCCCCGATTGGGAAGTGATCTTCAAATTATATTGTAAAATTTCTGGTGCCTACAAGGTTTAGGGCCGACTTCCATTGTCCCCAATAATGGTGCACCCCCGAAAACAGCGGTGAGCACGACCGACGTGCGTCTTTGCTGCAGCGTTTTTCACTTCTAGATTCATATACACTTTCCTTCTTTTCCTCACTCTCCCCTTGTGTTTCCCACCTATTTACAACACGCAAAGAAACATGATGTAGAAGTCATGTGTGGAAATTTATTAAAAAATCCCCACCTTCCGTATACGAATATTGTTATGGCAGTCCGAAAATGCATTTGTTCAACACACCACGACCCTTAGATCTGAATTTAGTGATCCAACCCGATTTCCGGGTCCGTGACAATGGTGTTGTCTCCGTACATTTCCACCCTTTTAAGTTTCCCTAGGTATTTTCATCTATCAAGACTTGTATAAAAACGATGGCAGACCAACCGCACGAAAGTCCTCCCTCTATCCTCGATAACATGGCCGACAGTCTCTCCTAGTTAGCCGCCCATCATTCACACTTTGTGCACGTTCTGACGTTCATCTATAGCTCCCCTTCTAGTGCGTACATGCCGCCTGCCGGTTACTATCCTCCAGCCCATGGCGGAGGTCATGTCCATGTTGTGGCACCCCCGTCTCGGCCAGAAACACAACAAAGGAAGCGACCAAAGTATACCAGGAGCAAAACGGGTTGTTTGACCTGTCGTGTTAAAAAAATAAAGGTTGGGGTGGCCAGTATCAGTGCTGTCCCAGTCACTCATAACTCGATCCAGTGCGACGAAACGAAGCCTAATTGCATGCGATGCACGCACGGACAACGAGATGTATGTCTCCTTGTACCCATTGGTACGACTCTTCCTCATTGTGGTTACTAGTGCACTTGGCCGGAAGGTGTTCCCGTACGGAAAAAGGCGACTCCCAGAAAAGAGAGCGCAGATGGCCGGCCATCCACAGCCGATTCTTCAGGAATGTCGGAGACTTCCACTCCTCCCACCCGCGATAGTACACCTCCAAGACGAGTATCTACAGATTTCAGCTTGCCACCTGCATTGTCACGTCGTCCGAGGTGATACTTTCCGAATGTGATGTCTACTGGTCCATCTGACGCGCTTGACTACCTAGCGAGCCATTTGTTCCACCAGCACCCGATCCTGACGCTGCACGACGACAGATGTAAGTCGCTGATTACACTCCTCAGAACCGGGGGATTGCGCATCTACCCCTTTCCTGACATATTTCATTGTAGGTCGTCACACGGTTATCCCATGCATCACTCCAATCAAAATGCCAATGTTCTAACTATGATACCCGAAATGTCAACATACCCACAACAACGTTACGAAACACACTATGCCAACACGCTACCTTCACTGCATTCTGCCCCTCCTCGACTTCCAGGACCATCACATTCCAACCAGCATCCTATATCTATTCGTTCAATGGGTCACCATATCCCAACCCAACAGTGGAACCAGCCCCAACCTCAGCTAATGCCATCCTTGGACTCTATGGGACAATATGTGAGTATCTTTGCTCCAGCACGAATACGTTGCTGAACCCGAGTAATTGTCTTTTCAATAGTTCTCTAATGCTCATGAGAGGAACCTGGTGGGGCACCCTTCGTCCAATGATCACCATCCTAGATACCAATGAGAGCGATGATTCCATTTTGTTTTCCTTTCAAAGATCCATCATTATTGCGATAAATCCATGAGCATCATTATGGCCATCCCGTCTGAGAATCCAGTTGTCGCAGCCAATCTCCCACTTGTGTTCAACCGGCCCCCAGGTTCTGACACGTCCGCTGAGGCCTTGCGTATGGCGTTATTGGGTGTCGCGGCCATTCATCAGTCTTTCTTGTTGTCACAAAACGAAGTGACACGGAGAGGCGGTGACGACATGCTCCAAATGGCCCACTCGTACCGAATGAACTCGAAACGACTACTGGCAAGGGCATGCGCAACTGCCGAAGGTGCCCAGAGCGACGCTTCATTGGCTGCATCTCTAGCTATCTCTTTAATGGACGTAAGTGCCATATCACTTCATGGAAAATATCCATCGATTGAGTTGATCGCTGGATGCTGCCTCAGATATTTTCTGGTGGCCGAAATTGGTCGAAGAACATGGATCTTGCAAAAACGCTGGTTCATGTCCGCGGAGGACCTTCAGCACTTCTTGCACGCACATCCGACATGCAAGCAGGTCCAACGGACCATTCTGCAAGGACAAGGCTGCTTCTTGAGATCCTTGCGGTGTATGATATTGCAGGTGACCTACATTTCAGTCCCAGGGTCTCCCGTGCTGAGAGCTCGCCCAGCATGTATATCGAGTGGCGACGAACCCTCGGTACTTAACGCTACCTCAGACGGTTGGTGGTAAGCTTCCGTGATGGTGTCATAGCGACTATAAGCTGTCCAGCTGAACCAGTTTCGTAGGTCGCATGGCCCGCAGGACACCGTTTCTTATGTGGAGCAAGTCTTTGGCATGTCCCGGGCCTTCGTACCTCTTCTTGCACGAGTATGTCCTTTGCGATTTATTTGCACGTTTCAAGAGACATCCCACACCTCTTCACAGATCGCCACATTCATTTCTCGTGTCCTACGCGGAGGTGCTCGGATTTCAGAAGTCGTTGGTACCAGCAATGAAAATCTGGATACAGAAACGGAGATAACAACAGAGTGTCATGAATTCTATCATCAACTAGAAGGCTGGGTGGATCCACGCGAAAACATTCCACGTCGCGTTCATACCGGCAATCGCATATATCAGAAAGCTGCTCAAGTGCCTTTCTTTTCTCTTGAATAGATCATCATCTGATTGGTCAACGAATTTAGATACTTCTTCTCCGTGACGTCCTTCAAGTCTCCCCGACTGATCGTTTGGTACAGTCGTGCACCGACACGATTCTTGAATTATGCGCGGAATGCACAGCGAGTAGCATGGGTGTCGAGTATGGGAGTCCTTCCCTTGTGGTGTATGCGCGTCTGAGAGTTCTTCTTTTCGCAGTTTAATATGGCCCGTTATTATTGCAGCATCGCATTCATATGGCCCCAACCGCACCAGAGTGGCCGAGATCTTCAAAGCATTCAGGTAATTGAAGACAGTGTAATCATCTTGAAGACTTGAACTCACCTCCACAAAACAGAACGCAATGTGCGCTCTCCATAACCGATATTTTGGACGGGGAACAGTATTGACCGCTTCACAGGCTGCTTCGAAATTGATACGTCTGAACAGATAGTCCTCCAGGTATGTTTTCTGGACATCCTTGCCGTGGGGTAGCATTCATTGCCAAATAGGTGTGGAAACGTCTGGACCAGGGTGCCGCTGGGGCAGACTGGCGCTCAGTCATGAAGGACTCACAGTTGACCGTACTCGTCCTTTGAATAGTGTAGATATGCCCGTTTGTTTTGTTTCCGTTAGATTATACCCGCTCTGCTTTTCTGCTGTCTTTTCCACGCTCACGCTGCCTCAACGGATGTACTTCTACATGATCCAGTGCACACCCGAATTTATATAGAAGTGCCACTGCATTTACTTAGAACCCTCAATTAAACCCGTTGAACGGAGGTAAGAAACAGCAACAGTAGCATTGGGTTCCTTCCAATATATTCAAGCCCTGAATTTCCGAAACCAACGGGAAAGGCACTAGTCCACGAGAAGGCACAGGCGAAAGATGACCCTAACTTCCTCGTGCGATGCCCCTGAGTCGCAGTTCTCTCGTCAGAAAGGTCACGCTTGCCAGACTGGGCTGAGATGATTTGCCTCTAGCTCCCGCCGACAGGCCTCGTCGTTGACGTTCATCTTGCATGATTGGTGGAAGCTTAGAAACCAACCTGACTGAATATACGTGTTTTGGACGTCATCGTGTTGTGCGCTCACCAGTCGTGGATTAGATTTCCGTCGGGGCTTTGTACTTCCGCCACATTGTCGCCCATCGAGGTATAGCGTCCCTGATAGTGCCCAACATGAGACCAAATCTGACACTTCATTGATCGCGACCAAGAACAAGGGGGCTCTGCAATGCCAGATCCTGACGTCGACCACGTAAGACTCTTGATATTCAGTTGAAATGCCGTAGACGAGGTTTCGATGAGGGCAGACTCACCTCAAGCACGGTGAACACCATTTACCGGTGGTGTACCGCATACCGATCGACTCATCGAGTCCTTAGCAGTACAAATGTACACACACAAAATGGGGGGCTATCAGAAGATTGCAATGCCAAGACGCAATCTCAAGGCTGTTCACGCTGCCTTGAGCATGGCAGAACGACGATCGTGACCTCCGCTATCGCTGTATTTCGGGTCGACCCGAGAAATACAGAACAGCCGATCAGTGTGTGTCTGTAATGACGTCCTACGAAGGATGTAAGACGTCAGAAGTTACAGCTCATGAAGGACACGCAAGGCGCCTGTAGCCCACGCCAAACTCGCGTTGATATGACCAACAGGGAGGATGCAGCGATCGGTCAACTTCGACTCGGTGAAGGCTGCCCAGAGAGGAGTAGCCTCGGTGTGTGGTGGGAGTTTCCCAATCGACCAAGGGCAATGAGGTCTTCACGGGGATCGGACCGATGCATTTCCCTCCCAAGTCGACTGTATCTTTGACAGTGCCCTCTGAATCATGCGGAGTAGTATTTGTTGCAGCAATCACCATACCGAACAGCTGGTTCGATGATTTCGTCACAGGTGATAAATGCTAATTTCCGGCCTTGTGATTTGAACGAGCGGAGAAGTTTCCAAGGTCATGAGGAGTCAGTCGACCGCAGTCTCTCCGTCCCAGACGGCGCCAATATCTGACGGTGGATCAGTCACTGCAGCCCCGATAGAGGCCACCCTGGACCGGTGGGTTACCGGAAAAAAGGATGCAGCATCACGCGGCGACCACGAAAAGGGAAGAGCAGTTCCTGGGTCGGCTTTAAGTACAGGGGTAAAAGGGTGCCTAGGAGCAGGATGAAGATGGTGATGTTTGTTGTGAGTGTGTGGTAGCCCGATTGTTGACAGCAGAGTGGCAAGTGTCGACAGAAAACCCGAAAGCATTCCATGAAACAAGACTCTCGCGTTCGAAGCACTTGTACGATGATCGAAGAGCTTACAAGGTGCGTGCGTCAGACAGTGCTGAACCCAGCGTAAAACTAGGGACTTCGACGGGCCCTGAGGATAGAGGTGTGGGGCAAATTTCCCAGGAAGTGCAGCCCTGGAAGGACCGAGCCATGTTTTGCATTTGTAGACAAACCCCAAATTATAAAAGGTCAGAGCTTCAGAATCCCGTTGAAATGTAAAGCGGGCTTTTGGGCGCGGCCCTCAGAGCTCGAAGGTCGGACCAACTCAGTTTCGCGTTGGGCGTCGTTCCAACCTACTGACTTACCTAAGCCTGCACTAAGAAGCACCCGAAGAAGGCCGGCTATGATAAGATCATCTCTTCAAACCGTCCACCCACTACAGACTCTGTCGAATTACTAAGAGATCCACCGTCGTATTCTTGAAAACTAATGGGTATGAAACCTGCAATTTGTAGTATTCGTGTGCTGAACGTCTTCTCTGTATAGCATCAGAAGAGCAAGTAATTCTAGGCGAGCCCCACACGCCCACGGAGCTGTCCGTAAAGGCTTTTGAGCGCACCCTGCCCGCCATCATAGCTGACGTTGAGCGGTCGCGCAAAGAGTGGCGACACGTAGACGGTGTTTGGCCTCATGTTCGCGGATTGAGTGATCACGACCTCACCCGTCACATCAACATCCATACGCACTTGAAGCAAGTCAGGGTGGCTGAATTAACCTACGGGAAAGCGATCTTTGGCAAGATCGAGCTTCCCGGTGTCAGTGACCCAACACTGGGACAGGGCTATATTCACGTTAGGTGCGTGGGATCTCACGTTCTGTGTGGATACTGCGACATTAACCCATGGGTTTTTGTCTCTATCCATCCAGGCTACATCATCCTGTCGGCACGGTAATTTAGACACTTTGCTGTGCCTTCTCACAAGAAGCTGACTGCTTGTTCAATAGAGCGATGAGAGTATCCTATATCACTCCCTCCGCATCACTGGATACGACGTAGGTCCCGATGGCCATGCCCACCACTGGCACGCAATTCAGGCGGACGATACTCCGCTTGAATGGTTTGACGCCGAGAAGGATGCCCCAGCGTCAGTCTGAGCTGGCTTTACATTATTCCACTCTCCCACATCACCTAGGACAGCCAGCGTCACAGAAGAAGAGCCGTATTGCTGTTGTACGAGAACTTGCCTCCGCGGATCCATGTTGTACATCATTCTACTTATCTCCCACCATTCCAAACCTTACGTTTCAGATTATCCAATACTAGTCCAGGGGTTCAGCGCTCTTAGTTTGAGTCCGTGATGTTCACACTCGCTCGAATCTTTGATACGATATGTTGGCCGCCGCATCTGTGCCACGACCGAAAAGGCCCCCGTTCCCACCATACCAATCGCTAACTTTCGGCCGGTGCTCACTTTGCGATTTAGCAGGTAACATTTGGCTCAACGCAGTTCTATTGGGTATGTTCGCAATGGTACATTTACACAAGAGACAAGAGGAATGTTCACATGTAGAAAAACGCCGCCGCACTCCCCCAGCCAAGACACAAGTACTCAGACACTCGGCAACCTCAAAAGATAACATGGAGCGGAAAAAAAGAGACGTATATGTACACCAGAAAAAAGCAAGATAGGTAAAGAGCAGGGAAGCATATGGCATAGATATGACGGTTGACGCCTGATGCAGGAGGAACCGACAGCGTCCAGACGAGAGTCAGGCGACAAATTCCGAAGGCCAGTCGCGATAAAAAGTCCCAGTAGCTGTAACGGCAGAAGTGCCGTCGAAGTGAACGTCCTGGTGACCGAGCGATCCGAAGATTTGCGCCCCCGAGTGCGGATGATACACATCCTGCGGTGTCAAATACACGAAAGGACCATGTGCCGGCAAAACCTTGTCGTTCGGCGCACCACCAAAGGTGGCGAACTGACCAGGAGGCGGCGTTGATACATCCATGAATGTCGACATCTGCACAGTGCGGTCCCCACAGGATGACTCTGTGAGTGTCGGCGAGTAACTCAGTCCGGGAGTTGATGGGCTGGTCGACAAAGTGCCAGTGGGGCTAAGTTCGTCTATAGCCGATAACGGCGCGAATGACGACACTGAGTGAGGCATCCAGGGTGCGCCCGCGGACAACATCGGCAAAGATGACGACGAGCCATCTGGCTGATAGAATGCTCCTGCTGGGAGAGTTGCATGTCGCCTGAGTCCAGAACTGTTTCTTATAGCCGGAGGTGACGCAGTGTGGCCTGCGAAAGATCCGGCAAAAGCAAGCTCTGGAGACACTTGCGCACGCGGCTTGCTCCCGAACGTGATATCGCCCTCGCTCCTGCACTTCGTCAACGAACGGCCACTGGTGGCGGGCACTGCAGGCTTGCCGACCCAGAGACGCCATTCGAGAGCATCGCCAAGCGCTCGCTCGCAACGCCCAATCTCGCGTGGAGGTAGTCCCGAAAGTTTCGCCCACGCACGGTTGGAATACGTGCGATCTTGCATGAACTTGGAAGCGAGGATGAGAGAGGCGAGGAACGTCCGACGAGGACAGAGAAGGGGGGAGGGGAGGGGAGGAAGGGGAGGAAGAGCTATGGAGCTTGGCCTGGGACCGTGCGAAAGAACGCCATCGGTATCTTGAAGGGACTGCGAGAAAGATTCGGCCTCCAAAGTGACAGGATCTATCCGTACAGTGTCCAAGAGGTCGCCGAGCGAACCAGAGTCGGTCGAAGAGGTAAATTCAGTAGGGTCGGCATCGACCTCACCTAAGGTGATCCTATCAGCCAACTCCGGTTCTCTGTGGACCGAAGTTCCCAGCTTTTCCTTGCTGACAAGTTCCGGAACCTTTGCGCGGATCGCCTCGAGATAGCAGAGTGCCGTCTGTAAGACACTGCCTGATGTGCGCGACCTGCGCAACACCTCGTGGACGAACCCTTTCATCGGCACCAGGCTGTTCTGCGAGAGCTGTGCGCTCGAGTGGCATTGCTGGTCGGTCGAACGCGAAGACTGCATCGACAACGGTGATGGGATCGGCGAAGGCTGTGTCGTGGGAGAAACGGGGGAAGGGAGCTGGATGTTGCGCGAGTGAAAAGCGTGAACGGGTACTGGGACGGGAGGGAATGTTGAGTCGATGGGAGAGGTTGGATTGGAAGGGAGAGTGGGCCGGGAGGACGTCATGAATACTACTGGAATATCCTGAGGGTGCCATATTTCGCATAGAGACTTTACAGCTTGATCTGGAGAGAAGGCGCGAGACTTGAATATGCGAGTCAGTGACCTGAAAAGATATGCGTACCGACTAAGCCTGCGGCATATTTTGATTTCTGGGCGTCGCGGAGTTGGCACTCTCGAGGGAGATACTGAGTAGAATTTCGTGTGCGTTCGACCTCGCAGAGGGTAGAGATAGAAGAAGGGGAAACTGATGATACAGAGGAAGCTGGAGTGATGAGATAAGAATTGGAAGGAGACCGAGTTGTAGATGAGATTGACGGTTGAACTGGGGCATGATAGGGCTGCCAACGAGCCCTGGCGATTGTAGTAGTGGCGGGGGGGCCCCGATGGGCCCATGAGTGAGCGGCGGCGCGGACCATGGATAGAACTGAGCGGAGCGTAGAAAATGAGACGATTATAGCGACCAGAACGAGCAGTTGAGCGGATTATCTAGTTTACAATAGAAGACTCATTGGTGAAGTTTACGGTAGTTGGTTTGATGGAGGCACTTGGAACAGAAGTCGAGAGTTTGCTGGCGAGAACAGATTGGCGGTTCGGGTGGGACATTCGGGATACTGAAATGGCGCTCATTGCGACTTCGGGGAAGTCAGAGGACGTCCAAAGTCGAGCGACCTTGGGCTGTCCTAGATATAAAGTCCTTTCGCTAACTGCGAGAAGACTTTATAAGATGTTTCTGTTGAGACGAGAAAAGCGGTCAGGCAGAGCTAGAGCGATAAAGGCGGAGACGGGTTATATAGAGAGGCTGAGGCAGTACCAGAGGAGTCGGGTCGTCGTTTGACTCGGGCGTTATAAACTGGAGGAGTCACTGGGTCCACTAAGACCCCGAGAACACCGCCACACGGGGTCCTCCCTTGCGCCCTCCCCCGCCTTCAAAATTTTCACCCGAGCGTCTGGCGGCAGCCAGCTTTGGCCCCGGTCCACAACTGACTCACAGATTGTAAGCGCCTCAATTTTCTCCATGTCCACCGCACCCGATCCCCGAATCCCCGAACGTTCACAATTATTGCGCAAGTACCGCGCTCTCAGGCGCTCTGACTAGTTTCTGATTGTCTAAAATTGAGGCAACATGTGTTCGTGATCATCTCACGCTATGTTTCAGCTGAGGATGACTGTCCATGCATGGACTCACAGTTATAGCTTTCGCACTCCCTCGCTTTTTATCCTTTTCAATGCAGGGCTCCAGAGATTCCATCGTCTATTCTTTGTTCACTGTGCTCCTTGACTCCAAGGCACGCCCACCCCACGTTGGCCGGCGTATAGCGAAGGAATCTAATGTTCCCTATCTATGTTCCATAACCCTTCTAGAGGATTCCCTTTCTGTAGAGCCAGTGGCGCAATCTCCCATCAGGCAACTTCTTGTTCGGTAGCTGTGGCTACTGTCGCACCTGTGTTCCCCTCCTAGTCTTCTCAGCTGCTGCGCTGTATGTACCGCCCTGCCTCACCCGTTACGCTGTGGCCAACTTCTATTCCCTAAATCCCCGTGTGAATCCGGAGTCAAGTTATCGGGGCTAGTGGCGGTGCCACCCCGAGTCAACTGCTGCGAGTCGGTCAAGCTCCGCCTTCGGGCAGGCCGGCACCCACAAGATTGTTTTACTTCTCCATTCTTGTTACGACCACCGTTTTTTGTATTTTTGGACCATTACTGTTGCTGACTGGAACTTGATGGAACACTCCTATGTGTCCTAAACCGTTACCGGAACTCCCGTGCCTTCTGACCCGCGTCATCCCATCGGGGAAATATCTTTGCATCTCAGCTCCGGAACCGGAACGTCAACCTAGAAAAAGAAAAGAGTATGCACCACGCCCAGCTCATATTATCGACTCAGAAGGTCCACCTCCGAGTCAACATCACAGCATGATGACGGTAATCATGTGGGCCTGGTACCACACCCTTACCGGTGACGTGGCTGCACTGAGCCCGACCTGCCCATACTATGCACCCACAAGGCATCAGCTTCTCTGTCAAGTGCCCCAGCTTCGAAGGTTCGAGTCTTGCCTGCTTCATGGATCGAAGATCAGAGGTTCCGCTGTTACGGTATGTCCCGAGCTCTGATCACTCATCGCCCGTTCAGAAAATGAACTCTGCGCTGTAATTCGAGGATAATACCGAACCACCTCACGGTTTGGATGACTGCCCTCCGCAGCATTGTGACAATCTCGACGTTCAAGACATCGGACCACACTGCTTTCATACCGTCAACGATCGAACGTAGGTAAGTAGCTTTTTCCGGCACTGTCATTCATACCGTGCAACGTGCGCTTCCCAGAGTAGCACTGCAGATCCCTCGGCCCTAACAGGATCTCGGATATGAACCCGATACTGGGCGGGCGGTTGTAAGTCGGCTTTTCGACGACTCTTCATCACCGAACTGCGAAAGAGATAAGGCCACTGCCCAACTTCATGCTCTCTTGCTCCTATCGCTTACGTCTCTCATAGATAATACGTTGTCCTGTACGTTCACGTTGCGTTTGGTAAGTAAGGCGTGGCAGATACCCTCGTGTGACCACTCCTCTTTGTTGTTGATCCGTGTCCCCCCGACGATTGGATCACTCTGCAGGCCTCGGGCTTTGCTTTCTTGAAGTCGGATTTCAGAGAAAGAGGGCAAGTTTCATAACTTCACACTCATAGGTTCCTGAGTAACACATCCGTTCCCAGGATCAACCACGATGTTGACTTACTGCTGGTTCCGTGGCCCGATATCGATGGATAGGTAATCTTTGTTCGTAATTCATTTTTCCTTAGGGTCTCCCCATACCGCTGGTAGGCACCAGAAGGGATGAATGCTGGCCTTCTGATTAGTATGCCTACGTTAACGCAAACACGGCGAACACTGGATCCTTAATCCACGGATTTTCTCTCGAGCCGATACCTGTCAAACGCGATCGGCCAACGGAGATTCTTTGAAGAACGGTCCTCGGCCTTCTGAACTTCACAATCATCATTGTTGAGCCTCGCCGTCGGCCGACATCCGTTTGGGAGCACCCAGCCTTAACATGAACGGGAGGGATATCCCTTATCCCTTCGACTGTTTAGGGGATCATTCCCTACAGTCACGTTGACCCTGTGCTGATCGAGTGTGTTGTTGGCGCGTGGTTCGGATAGGCTGCTTTCCCTCCGGCGCAGATAATTTTTTGCCTTGTCACTATTAGCAACTGTGTTACCACTGAGCTATAACTCGTCTACGCGGGCAATTCTATTATGATTTTCCCGGACAATTGTTTATACTGACCTGATGGGAGTTAGTACAGCACGGCTCCTTGTGAGCCTCATCTTGAAGTGAAGAAGGGGCAGCAGCCCAGGATGGTACCAAAGATTATTGAGGTTTCAACTTCTTCCGCACATTCATGCAGCGTTGGCCAGCTCTGAGGCGAAAATACACATCGTAGCCCTGTGCCCTGCGAGTCAAGGAGTTAAAACAACTATCGGGTATGACGGCAGTATGATGGTGGAGGTCCATGACGCCATGTAAACGTTGTAAAGATCAAGTTCAACAGAACAACACGCCTACGGTGGACTGGGTGGCGGGCGCCGAAGCCACTGGTGGTAGGAGGCGGTGGCACGCCACCCGTATCACGCCTGAAGGCGATAGGCAGTGGTAGATACAGCGTACGCTGATGACCGTGATCGCAGCGATAATGATAGGAGGCAAATTCGCGAAGCACGTTTGGAACTTGATCTTGAGCGCTTGAGCCCCTAAAAGAGGCTGTGAACGAAAACTTGACAGTGAAACACATATGTTTCGAGATGGAAAATCCCTCTGCGGATATAGACTTATCGCTGGCAACTGCATCCCTAGACCTGATTGCCTGCATCATGGGTCGACCTAGAAGCAAAACCTATCCATGTGTATCTTCCGTTTGATGGCCGCAGCGGCTGATATACGAGTGACTAGAGCCAGAATCTACAGGGAATCGTCGCCTTTCTTGATTGTGGGTTGCATCGTGCATCAGCAGAGGATGCTATCGCTATGGATGACTTGGAGTGAGCGCTAACCTGAGCCTAAATATAACATTCAGCAATGGTTGCCGTAAGATACGATGCCAAGAACTTGAATCTCTTGTCCGTCACCTCCGTACTCCAACGATTTTTAGCGGCCCCAATGGGAGCACACCAGAGTCAAGACGGCCTCAGTTGAAACTAAGTGTTGAGCGAAGAGAAGGCACATGGACTTGACATGGGCCCTAGAACTCTTTCGGCAGAAATATGGAACAGCACCCTCGCCCAGACCCACTTCAATCCGAGTTTCGTATGGCTCGCATAGTTCTCGGTACTAAAATGTGACAGGCAATTTACTGGCACCACATCTTTCCTTTGCTTCGCTCTCTGACATTTCTGTCTTTGACTCTCACTACACTCACTGTCCTTTCCTTGCTTCCCTCAACATGAAGGTCTCCTCGTCGCTCCTTGCCGTTCTCGCCACCCTTACCGTCGCTGTTCAAGCTGGACACGTCGGTGGGATCCCGGCGTCGATGTCGGCCAGACATGCCCGCCTTGCGCGCCACGTCGAAGTCGACGCGCCACCCGCCAAGCTCGCTCGCAGGAAGAGCTGTAAACCAAAAGCTGTCAGCCCTGTCTCACATTCCGCTCGACTCAGAGTTCATTTTTGTTGTTATTTCGAATAGGTCAACGCCGCCGGTGCCGCGCCACCACAGGCTAAATCACAATCACCACCTGCTGGGTCTTCTTCACCTTCTGGCACAGGTTCAAGTGGTGGTTTTCCACCCGCTGATAGCTCAGATGGTGGTATCGTCGCAGGGCTGATCAAGGTCACCTCCTTCGGCGACTGTGGCGCTAGCCGTGCAACACGTTCGTCCATCATTAGTGTCAGCAATGTTGGAACACTATCTGATTTTTCCGATAGAGGAGATCACTGCCGAGAGTGGACCCAATGGCCACATCGATTTCCTGAACTGTGGCTTGAACAGTGGCGGGTGGACGCCACCGTTCGTCAAAGTGTCAGACATCGTCTCTGCTGAGCTTTCTGAGGTGGCGTACCAGCCGGGATCCGCTTTTTCGGCCTGCAAAGATTTTGTCTGGGCCTTTGAAAAGTATGGCCAACAATACGGAGGTTGGTCCCCGCACCTATCATCCAACCGTTTCTGGCTGAATATTCTCTGACAGTCCCTGCCATTATGCTGGCGTCCTTTGCTATGCAGGAGAGCTCCTGTATCCCCAGCACCGTGGGTGGTGCGGGCGAGCAAGGCCTGATGCAGATCACAAAGGACAAGTGCGGCGATGCTCCTGACGGTGATTGCAAGAATGTCGTACGTCCTTGGTCACTTGTCGCCGGGTTTCTTTCAAAGCTCACCGTTCATCCAGGACTTCAACATCCACGCTGGTGCGAAGTTCTTCTCTGAGACCCTTAACAGCAACAATGGCAACTTGTTGTTGAGCATCGGTCAATACAACGGCTGGCACAAGGACCTGACATACGTATGCCGATCTTGCCACCTCAGTGAGCTTCCGTCTGATGAATTTGATTTGCACAGGCGGAGGCCACAGCTGCCGCCCATGAAGGCAACTGCCACTGGCAAAATAACTTGGACTAGTGCGTTTTTTTTTGCAGATTTATACTACTTGCCTAACTGACGGACGCTCATCGCAGCTTGCATCAATTCCTCAATGGATGGGTCCAGAATGTCAACGCTTACCAACACAACCCGCCCCTTGGCAAATACTTTAACCTCAAGTCATGCGGAAACTAAATATCACCGCCATCTATCATCAACACTGGAACAATTTACAAGACGAGTCAGTACAGCGGCAGCCGTGACCACTTTGCGCCGGGAGCGAGGGAGGTTGAGCATTTGCGCTTGCTGATGTCGTATACCCAATTTTACATGGTGACCGTGTGTCACCGTCCTGTCTCTACTTATTCCTTTGGTTAATGTGATGTCGGACTTGAGGATCGTCAATTGGCCTGCAAGGGGTAGTGAGTTCGGTGCTGCTGGTGCCTCGATCACGATCGTGGGAAGGCGGTGTATGTTTCCTTTCCCAGAAATTTTAGATTGCATCCATCCATCCAAGGAATTAATCGACGGCTGAGCCCTATCGAACACTTATCTCTCCGTGCCCAATTACTTACGGTCTTGCGAGTGCTCTCGATGAGCGATATATCCTCCCCATCATCGTCTACTACTTCGCCCTTGGCGTCGCCTTCTACGACTCCGTCCTCCCTGCCATCGCCCGAGATCCAATCCTTGACCTTGAAAGATGTATCAGACGAGGACAGACAAGAAGCAGCGAAGCTCAAGGTGGAGGCCAACAAGGCATTTGCTGGTATGAGCTGTCACTTGAAATCTATCTGCCTTGCAAAACTAACCACTCGCGTGCCACTGCTCCGTAGGTCGTAACTTCAGCGAAGCTGTCAGGATATACTCCGAAGCCATAGAGCTGAACCCGACCGATGCGACGTATTGGTGCAACCGTGCTGCTGCCCGGACGAAGTTGGAGGAGTATGGTTTCGCGCTTAGCGACGCATGTGAGTTGCTACGCCTACAAACCACTTCGCGCCGTGGGTTTACGCGATATCTCTAGCGAGAGCGATAGAAGTAGACCCAAAATATGTCAAGGCGTACTACCGGTAGGTCGCTTTCGTTCTCCGAGTTCAAGACTGTCCTAAACCCATTCGCCGATGCGTAAAGGCGAGCCACATGCTACTTGCAGATAGCTAAACCCCAGCTGGCCATAGCGGACTTCAAGAAAGTCATGGCGCTAGAGCCCAAAAATGACACCGTTAAATCGCAACTGACCGCCACCCAGAAACTCGTACGGAAGATCGAGTTCGAAAAGGTGATTGCCATTACACTTATGTCTCTACTATCAATCCCTCATGGCCCGTAGGCGATCGAAATGGAAGGAGAGAAGAGTCCGATAGAGCGGTGTCAAGAAATCATTGCGGAAGGTCTGTTCTTGACGCGCGTATCTCACTAGATTGATCATCGCTTACCTTTGTCGCAGGTGGATGCGACGTCGAGAAAAGCTATGCCGGGCCGCAGCTGCAGACGACGGAAGATGGGAAATACGTGATGACTGAAGACTTCATCAAAGGCATGATCGAATGGTTCAAGGCGGGGAAAAACCTCCCGCGAAGATACGTGTGGGAGATTGTACTCGGTGCTCACACGCACTTCGTGGCGGAGGAGAGCTTAGTGAACCTTGATCTAGAAGAGGGTATGACGTGTGATGTTATTGGAGATGTACACGGTGCGTTGAAAGATGCGTTTAGTGTTGTCTATTTGGGAGGTGGGCTGACTTGGTAATTCTGTTCCAGGGCAATTCTATGACTTGCTGAATCTGTATTCACTTACCGGCACACCGAGCGAGAAACACTGTCTGCTCATGAACGGCGACCTAGTTGATCGCGGTTCGTGGTCAATCGAGGTCATCCTCACCGCGTTCTCGTACAAGTGTAGGTCCTCGCTGCTCTTCGGATTCATGTTCACTCATCGCTTTATGCAGGGTTGTACCCTAACCGAATGTACATCAACCGCGGTAATCACGAAGCAAAAGACATGAACCGAACATATGGCTTCGAGGGCGAAGCAAAACATAAACATGGGGAACAGACTTACAAGGTGAGGTATACCTCGGAGTATCTATGCGACCGCGAGATCTAAGCCTTGATCTCTGATTGCAGCTGTTTGCCCACGTGTTCACGACATGTGAGCGCGCTTCCTCTAAAGACAGTCTTCGATATACTCAGTACTTCTTCCGCAGTGCCTTTATCAACACTGGTCTGTGCAACGAAGCCCCCGGCGACACCTAGTCCCAGAGCGATCCTCTCCCCTGAAGGTCGCAAACGGTACTTCGTGGTGCACGGCGGATTGTTCAGCAAGGATGGCGTCACGCTAGACGATATCCGCAAGATAAAGCGAGTGGGTTGCCAACCAGGGCAAGAAGGGCTGATGTGTGCGTCAAATATTCAAATATTTACTTATCTTTACCATTGTTCCTCCGAACTGAGCTTCATTCTTTTGCTCTAGGCGAGGTATGTGTGGCTGAGCTGTTAGCCCGACAACGACCGACGATGATCACTATAGCTCCTGTGGACCGATCCTCAAGAAACGCCAGGGCGTGGCCCAAGCAAGCGGGTACGACGCTATCCCAAACTCGTTTTTTCTCGTCCATCCTCTAACTAGTGCCTTTCTTAGGGCGTCGGTATCGCATTCGGCCCGGACGTCACTAAGAGATGGTGTACGCTGAACGGTGTCACGGGGATTATACGAAGTCACGAAGTGCGCGAAAGTAAGTTTCGCTTGAGAATATTCAGTACCGTCCCGATGTTAATTGGATTTGGACGGCAGACGGATACGCCATCGAACATGATGGACTATGTACGACGGTAAGTTGTCCCCAGTGACCTTGCGCCATTTGAAATAACCGAATTGGGTCTCCAGGTGTTCTCGGCCCCGAACTACGTCGATCAAGTTGGGAATAAGGGTGCTTTCGTCAGTCTCCTCCCATTCCATGACACAATCTGAATATAGCTAACTTGTTCCCCTTGACGAAACCGTACCTACGCAATAACAGATCCGAATAGACTCGTCTGGTGAACAGCAGTACACACAGTTCGACGCCAAGCCGCACCCGCCCATGAAGCCGATGGCTTATGCTCAGGGCGGGCTGGCGAGTTTGATGATGTAGTAGAGGGGATGATCGGCCACGGCCGGGGTGATGATACGAGTAGATGTAGGAACGATAAAGTGTTCTGCTATTCAATAACAATCACTGTTACAGGACTTGTTTACCTGGTTGCCAGCTGCTTGTCGTGCAACTGTCCGACATCATGCGTCAAGCCCGCCGACAGCCTCAAACTCTACCATTGATTGCGCCCCAAGGACCATCTTTCTGATGTCGATGCTATGATTCAGAGATTTAATAGCACACCGTCATCGCTTTACTGGTATGTTTGACCTCCACTTCCACCTCAGCCTCTCATACTAACAGACCTCCCACCGATTTCACCCGATGGTGGCTCTTCTGAGACACCCGCCAATGGGCCCCCAGTGGATAGTTCCAGACGCGGGCGGAAACACAATGCAATGTATTGGATGCTCCATGGGCGGATGTGACGACGAACCCCGCTGCTGGCCCCACTTGCACGCTGACTTTTGATTCACTTCAGTTGCCGAATATGACGAAAGCTCAAATGCACGTGACAACCAACGCGTCATAGGCGCGTCACACTTCCCAGTTCAGCCCAGCGGATCTGCATCCCGACCCGAGACTCGAAGGTATATAAACCCCACAGGCGAGCTCAAATAAAATCCCCACCTCTCTCACATAAACCACATAACAACCAAACCACCACTCTCATATCATCATCACAATGTCAGACACCGGACGTCAATCTATGACCGACAAGGTTGGCTCCGCTTTGAAGGTGCGTTTGCCTTATGAAATAGCTTGGCCGCGACGACGCTGATGCAATGCACTCTGTTTTCAGCCAGACTCTCAGAAGACCACCACCGAGCAGGCGGGCGACACCCTGAAGGGGTGGTCCGACTCTGCTGCATCGACTGTCCAGCCCCAGGTTTGTCCATTTACAGTCGACGCTTTTTTCGTTGCTCATCCATATGTATCACTTTATAGGGCGAGAAGTCCACTACACAGAAGGCCGGCGACGCCGTCAGCGGCAACTCCAACGAGAATCAGGTTTGTCTCAGCCTTGTTGTTGTGAACGCACATCCTGATGTATCTAACAGGAGTCGCTTGTGGACAAGGCCAAGAACGCTGTTGGCATGGGTGGAAACCAGCAGCAGAAGTAGATTTGGGACTGTTGTTCGATGAGGTTGATCATTAGGTTCAAAATTTTTATGGTCATCACTGTATACTTTTACCACTGCGGCTTGTAGAGCGTAGAAATGTATTTTTGTTGAGGAAATGGTTGTGTGCTCGTTCAAGGCTCCCATTAAGATTGAATACATTTTTCCCTTTTCTGTGTCGGCGCGCATCAAGCACACGGTGAAAATATCTCGCGGCGAATATGGTTATGGTTGTATAGCTTGTAATAACTCGCAAAAGCACCATTATAGACAGAAACGTGAATTTAGTTCACCCGAAACCTCAGTTCTGGTTCTTCACACATCGATTCTTACCACAATCAGGAGGTCTTGCGCAGGTGGATCGGAACAGTGGATAAGATACACTTGAGTTGAATAATTTAGGGATGCGCACAACATGAGGGGTCTTGGCTTCCTGGGCCGTCGAATAAGGGGGCGAGCGGTGACAAGGAACAAGTAGAGTGAACTAACAAGAGCGTTCCCCGGAAGCGTTGAGAAATAACAGCGGCCTAAAGGGCCAATGTTGTCGTAGTGTCAAGCCATACCGAAAGGCTCGTCGTCACCCCCCTTTCCGTCTAAGTGCAGTGTGCTGTCGTCACGATAAACATCTGTCACGGTGCTTTGCTGGATTTCCATAGGCGGCTGTTTTAGCATTAGCGTGTGAAAGCAGCAAGAAATCGTGGGCCACTGACAAGTGTTTTCTGGTAGGATGCAATGTGTGTCACCTTCTGGGATCCGGATACGAAGGCGAGTGGTACATTGTCGACCGTCGGCATGGACATTTTGGCCTTCTCAAACGTTGACTTGCGGCTATTGAGGCTGCATGGTCTAATCAGCACCTGGAACGGCCAGTGCGATGCCGGAAATACGCACGTTGCAAGGAATGAAACAGCATACACTATGAGGACGTGAGGATTCGATCTCGTGTGACATGAACTGATACATGACGTACGTTTGCTCTGTACTTGTACAAACCCGATGAAGGCGAGGGTATCAGGCAAGCCAAGGAACTAGCAGCGCATCGCCCGAGTCAGTGATCCGTCCGTTGACTTTGCCACGGAGAACACACCATGATGACTACCAAGATAGCAAAGAAACTAAAACCAAGTTACGAACATGGTAGCAGCGAAAATACTCGCGACGTACGACGTAACCGCACCAGTGTTGATACTGTAAAGGAGCAGTCGGTTAATGATGCTGTCGGTCCTGGGGAGATGTGATCGAGCAGTAGAGTCAGATTATGCTCGAATTCAACGGACCGGCAACATACCTTTTCCTTCCTGTTCGACGCTGATGAAGGTAGTAACACAAGGTGCAAGCAATCGAGCTATCCACGATAACAGATAGCATCCAGCCGACAACCATTGTTGGCTGGTTTGGAAGTAAGTTCGTGCGTACGATAGCGCAGGTGCGAGACCACTCACGAAGACATGTGCCCGGAATACTTTCCAGGCAGTGTAGTGGAAGCTACCCAGGGCACAAATATCAGGCTACACCGGCAATCTTAGAAAAAGAGGTTGTATACCTTAGAGAGCAGTTTCCCAAGCCAAACCCTGTGACGAAGAGCATTAGCGCTACCTTATGTGGCAAGAAAACCGGGAACACTAACCCAAGCGGATGGTGGCTAGAACAACCTAGTATGTCAAAGTCCAGGCGGTACCGTCAGATCTGATTGGTACTACAAACGAAACATGCTCTGCATACCAAAACAATTGCGATCCACATCTTCTTGCTGACTATCCAGGGAAAGAAAATCAGTGGCAGAAGCTCCGGGCTCCGGGGTACTCACGAAGCCATATACGCCATATAAAGGATCTGTAGGTAGTGAGCATGCACGCTAGCAGGTGATCGAGTCTGAAGCTCACAGGTTTACAGCGTAAGCAATGATAAACTAGAATCGGTTGTGATCAATGTTGGGACCATCATCAATATGGCGACTATACGTACACCAACAAAGTAAGTTGCCTTCGAGAGTAGAGCTGTTAAATATAGCAGGAAAGGCAAGAAATTATGACCACGTACCGGCATGCTCCTGGAAGCGATATAAGTTAAATGGGAGAACCCGTAAATTTGCAGAGGAACGCACCATATGGCATATTCCAGAAGGGTCGTATTGCCAAAGTTCATTATCAGATAATGTTCCACAAAATGGATCGAGAACGCCGTGTGGGCAGTCTCGAGGATCCTGTAAGAAGCGTCAGGCATAGAGCCTATGACGCGGAAAGTCCACACACCATATACCCCAAACCTGGGTTCGCCGGGTCAGCACCGATCCTCGAATAAGAAAATGGAAATGGACAAGGACATACCAGAGTCTTTATGATGTTTCTATCTTTTTCGTAATTCTGTAGATAGTGGAAAGTCTGCATGCAAATTATACCATAAAGCATCATCGTCGCAAGGGTACCGCAGAGCGGCCCCTGCATAATGGTCATGACGAGAGGTGCCATTGTGGTCTAAAACACGAGCGGGTGGGGTAAGAGAACCGCCGGTGCGGTATTTAACGAGTGGGTGCTGTGAATGTTTCGGGGGGGATCATGAAGAAGTTTCATAGCATCATCATGCATCAAGGCCTGAGCACCCCCGGAGTCCAGGAATAACGCGGCGCATCTCGATTCCCCAACACTCGATAACAGGGCCATCATCGAGTCAAAAAAGAAATGGATTAAACCGGGTGATAGCCATGATGGGGGACAGATTTCTGGGAGCGGGATGACCCCACGTCGCACCACCTGACGATCGCGAGAGTGTTTTCCAGGACACAGCACTGCTTCGCCGCGGACGGCGGCCAAGAATTAAACCTGTGGATCACCAGATCCACCCAGGCAGTGTCTGCCCAGAAGGAGGTTAACCAGAGCATGTGCAATGTCACCGGTACCGGTCCATTGATGGCGCCTCACCGCCTGTCACATATTTTTAGAACGAGTCAGACCTTGAAACTTGAGAGCATTGGAGCAAAGTGAAGCAGCCGGTACTGCCACGACAGACGTGGACAGCTGATGGTGGGGTTATGAGGAAGTTGAGTGGTCCCCATCATTTGGGCAAATCACCACGAATAGCTCTCCAACGAGAAGAAAACTGCAACAACGCGGGCATATAAGTTGGAGTCACCCAAATCCACGAGCCGTGAGATAGGTTTCAGTCAGAAAGGGGTAATATTACTCGTGAAATGTCAATGGCCATGCGGCCGAACCTCCATGCTGGAGATGAAGCACAGCAATGCTTCTGTACGCTCCCCTTGAGCGAGTTTCGAGTATAAAATAGCAACCTCGAACGCACATCTCCAGGGGGACATTTGCGCGATTCAACAGTCCAAAAGAAATCGACCCGGCCGAGTGGATAGTGATTTACTGGATAGCGTCGAAGTCCCGTGGGCGAGGTATTCCGACAATGTGCTCTTAACTATAACCCGGGACTATCCGGGACCATTGCGCGGCGCCGGTCAACATCAAACTGTGGCTCTGAAGAAGATTATTTGACTGACCGCAACAGCTGCACCACAACTGAGCGCTGCAACGCCTGAAAAACACATCAACGGCGAACTCTTATTCGGCGCGGGCAATGAAGGGAAGGTTTAACATCACTGAATCGCACACGATGGAATCTGGTTCTTGATGGACCTAAGGAATCGCTAGCGGTCAAGTGGTGGCAAGGAGGCGCTCCTGGCACCTAGATATAGTTAACTCGAGCAGGAATGAATAGAACAGGGTTACGGCACCGACCTAGTACCTTTCCCCATCCCGGCCAGAGACGAGTGTATAGAAGTGGACAACGAACAGCGAGACCGAGTCTTGCTCCAGGACATCTGCGGGAAAAACGAATCGATGAACTACAGAGGCGCGTGACAAAAGCGAATTGCTGACCGGAATGAAGGGGACGCCTGTGGCAACCGCGCAGATTACCCGGGATGTATTTGCGGGTCCGACGTCTGGCGTAAAGTTGCGGACAAGACTCGCACCATAAATACGTTAGTGCAGAGCCTCCATACGATCTGACTGAACAGTGATTACTCGAACCAATGTGTATCTTGGTCGAGAATGCATATTTCCTGGGAACGAGAGGGATGAGTCACGGGAAGTGGAACCGTCCGAATGGTGTAATAGACGGGGAAGCCAGTTGCGTCAAGTCAGCACGAATAGCTGCGAGCCACCCATCAATCAACTGTCCATCAGCAACATCAGTGTAAACTGGGGAGCTCGCGCGTTTCGACTGGATCGTGAGTGCGAGAATCGAAGCCAAGTGACAGCTACCTCGTCGTGTAGCTGAATCGAGTTCATGATTGTTGGGCTTACAGTGCCGGCCGCTGCAATTGAAAGACGTCGCGATATAGAAGAACCATGAATCCTTCCACCCCACCAGCTAAGAGTAAGGCATGATAATATCAACACCTGTGGAGTCTGCATCGTGACGAACAGAGTCAAGTGAAAAGCTGCCGCGAGATTCTCATGGAAGGGGCTGAAAGAACCTGAACCTGAGTACTGGGTGCTGAGTGCTGAGTGCTGACTGGTGAGCGCTTGGAGCAATTGAGCCACACCTCCAACTGCCGAGATCGAGGTGGTTGTCAAACAGACAATATTACTGCCTATGCTGCCTCATGCACAACCTTGCACAAAGGGCTGCATCCATTTGTTTCCCACGCCATTTTGTGCAGACAGCTCAGTTTCATTTCGTGTCGTGTGATAGTCTGAGAGACAACACACCCTCCACTTCGAGCCCTACGATCAATCATTCAGAAGAGAATAAGTATACCAGCGGGTCGACCGCAACCTACGTAGAAACACAATATGACCGTTCGGCAAGATAGCTGCGGGTCTGCTGAAGGGCGCAGGGCTGCGCACGTGGGGAAAGTTGGTACGGAGAAAATGCATATCCAATGATTAAGAGCTTATGTCTGTCCTCGGTGTTCATTGCGTCCTCCAGACGCTGGGTCCTGGGGGCCTACTGGACACCTACAAAGCTATGGAATCGGTCCCGCGAGTGAGGTTTGAGGTCAGTATCAGAAGGATGTCAACTTACAACAAGTGATGGCGCGGCATTGGGTCAAGTTGCCGGTTCCCCTTTGGCCGCTACCCAACAAGTAGCCCAAGCCAACATATATTCAATGCTCAGCGGCTATGATCGCAAAGTGCCGTCGTCAAACCACACCTTCGAATGCTGAATAGTATAAGGCGGGGTAATGAACGAGCATATTCAATTAACAGCTGAGTCTATACCGTGCGGCGCGTCCACCGTCCCCACCCAATCCACATCCCAAAACCCACAACGATCCAACCGCTAATCACACGGCAATATATCCACCTCGGCTGGACCGTCGAGGGCGAACGGTCGAGCAAAGATGCGAGACAACGTCCTGGAGCATGTAGGGGACTTCCCGCCAAAAGTCACGATGTCTACGTAAGGGTAGATCGGACGCGTGAAGAGTTGGGAGGATGAATGGAAGATGAGCTGTAAACGAATGCCAAACAAAAAAGAGAGAGCTCACGGTATGAGATCGACGCCCCGCGCGCCGTAATTCGAGTAGTTATAGTACGCGCCCAGCCCAAAATACGCAGCGAAGGCTAAGAGCAAACTAGAGTACCAAGTTGGTCAGCTGCGGAATATCAATTACTGCGGCAAAGGACATACACAAGGAAGAACCACCCCATCCCACTGCCGACACGCTCTTCTGCCTTGTCACCTCCACCCCCAGTCTTGTCGTCGTCCTCTTTGGGCGGCGGAGTCTTCTCCTTCTCGTCGCTCGTCGATCCACACGCGGCAGGGGCGCTCCACTCCACTGCTACCTGACCATTCTCGTATGAAGAGAACTTGGGGTCAGATACTGCGCTTTCGCAGAGAAGGGTGACTTTGAGCGACTGGGGCGTTGGGTTTGCGCTGGCAGGGTATGAGGAAGCGTGGAAAGTTATGGAGAGTCCCTTGGGTGCTGTAAGTAGACAAAACGTAAGCGAGTGAAGGAAAAGGAAGGCGAGAGACGACGGAAGGACGGACAAGAGAGCGTAGAGTATGCAGGGTTCAGGGAGGATGACTGCGCGACGGGTATGACGGCGACTATGCGATCCGAGTCGTCACCCTTTCTATTCGTTTTTCTGAGGCACCCCCGCGTTCCACTTGGACACTATTAAACGTGAGTTAGAGTTCAGACATTAACGATGACGCGCACCTGGTCCTGCTCCGAGACGCCGTCGAGGGCGCTGAGCTCTGCGCAGATGTCAAACCTTAGCTCGTCTATCATTGTACTTGGGGGTGTCTCCCTGGTACGAGATACAGTTCGAACGCCTGCGAGTGGGGATAAATCATAGCTGAGAGAGTCGACTTGCACTTTACTGCAGTCGTATGGGTCTTGGGCAGCAGAGACTAGAAACAACGAGGCGATATATAGCGCAGCCGTGAAAGGCGTTCCCCTTCGTGTAGCCATGGTTGGCGGGGTCGACGACGGTGCAGTACTTGTTCGTCGTATAGGGCTAAGGAGGCGGTTGCTTGAGTAGCAGTATTGCTGTGCGACCCCCCACACATTGTCATTCTTGGGCCCAAATACCGGAGTTATTGTGCTTGAAACTGCACAAAATTGTCCTCCTTTCTCCCGAATTACTTTTGCACGTAATCTGACCCCTCAATGCATCCGGATTTAACATCTGTGCAGGATGTCCTCTTTCCCGAGGACGCGTCACAGTCGCGTCGACATCGTGTTTAGATCTACTCACCAGACTTTACTAATATAAGCCCGCCTGAGCCAATTGTAAGTACGAGTACCGTCCTACACCATCAATTGCACTAATAACACTGTCCGATCGACAGCTACGACCATGGCAGGGTTAGAGGGATTGGTGTCACTGATATACCACGAGAAACAACAATCCGGGTCAATGCTTTGTGCCCAGCATGCTCTGAACGCCCTGCTCCGTATGTTCTTCAATCGTTCGGTTGCTCTCTCATGCTCACCCTATCTTCTCTAGAGGGAAACTATGTCAGTGCTCCCCCCGCGGTCATTGCCACACTGACTGTCGATCTGTGTAGTTCACAGCACCAGATCTCTCCGACCTCGCCGCCACAGTCGACGCTCTCGAAGCGAGCTATGACGACGACAATCAAGGGAATGCAAGCACAAACATGGATGATACCGGTATGTGCCCAGTCACACTCCGCCACGGTTATCCTCATTGGCAACCCAGGTTTCTTTTCCGTACAGGTACTTGAGCGCGCGCTGAACGTCTGGGGACTCAGGTTTGTTGTCAGACGTTAGGTTATCACCTTACTCATGCTCTGTAGACTCGTCCGATGGCGATCCGAAGAAATGCGCCCATACCAGTCCCATCCTCAGTAGGTGCCATATTCCACGTCCATCTATTCAACTGACACCCACAAAGCACCCAAATCGCATTCATCCTCAACCAAAACCAGCACTGGTATACCCTACGTCGCTTCGGGCCACACGACTCAAATTCACAGGACGCGGTCGGCGAGGGCCACTGGTTTAACCTTAACTCTTTCGAGCCCTCGCCGCAGTGGATCGGCAAATTGTACTTGGATATGTTCTTACAACACGCCGAGAACGACGGTACGTGTTTTTAAATGTTATATGGCGCAGCCTTCGAATGGACACGCTGCCCTCCCAGTCGCATACTGGGCTAGTTTCCACTTATTTGCTTATTTGCTTACTGTACCCCACAGGCTACTCCGTCTTCGTAATAGCCCCCCTTGACTCATCTACTCCTCTCCAACTCCCTCGCACAGATGCAGACGAAGTAGCCCCTGCATTCCCGGAGCCTTCATCCTCCTCTCGACCTTCTTCATCTACTAACCCACCTGCACCCCAACGGCCCTCGGAGCCAGGCTTCGAGGACGAAGACTTGGAGCTCCAAGCTGCGCTTCAGGCGTCGCTCATGGGCGGAACGCCATCTGCCCACATACTACCACATCTTCTACCTCGCTCTGCGGGATCGGGACCCGAGCCGCTACAAACCGTACGCTCGGAAGGCATCCCGCCAAATCAAGATCCGTATGGAAACGCCGACGTTGACCCCGTAGCGGCTTCGTTGGCGCGTAATCAGGCTATCATGCGACGCATGCGGGACCAACAAGAATTTGCGCTGAGGGAGGGATACGAAGAAGAGGTGGCCGGGCGATTTGGTGCTCAGAGCAGCGCTCCAGCGCAATCGCGAACGCGACAGGGATCGCTACCTCAACGTCAGGGGGCAGACGAAGACGATGAAGACACGCTTTTTCGGCGCGCCATGGCTGAGTCTATCGCAGAAAGGCGGGCACGTGGGGAAGTTGACGAAGATGACGACTTGGATCTAGACGACGAGGAGTACCACCCGGCCCCACAGACATTATTTGGCACAGGTGCAGGAAGGAGCGTGGTGGGAGCGACTCATAGAGTCTATGACGATGACGACGCAGAACTCCAAGCGGCGCTCAAAGCTTCCCTCGAGAGCGTACCAGCTGGGTTTGTACTCCCGCCCAGCCCGCTCCCGCAGCCTCCCAGGCGACTCGTCAACCCCACGATCCCTCTACCTGAGTTGGCTGCCAGTCTCACGCCTGCTTCTGTTTTAAACACTTCGTCTAAGAACACCTTGCAAGATGACACGGAGTCGGAAGCGGACACAAGCGTTACATCTGCTTCTGATGCGCCTCCGGCGGAGGAGAGCGTGAGCGTGGATGAAATGCGCCGGAGGAGGTTGGCACGGTTTGGTGGGTAGATGTTAGGGAGAATGTACAGTTCAAAGAACGTATGGTACTCCATAGATGAAAGGACTGACACGTGCACCTCCTAACCGAACGGCATGGTTTCCACATATATATGCGGCCATATTGAAAGATATCCGTTGTCACGTTGGATCAAACCAAACGGCTGCGATGGACTGTAACTCTGCGCAAGTGGTCCAGGTCCACTGCCATCGAGAACACCGCTAAATGCTTCCCATACTTAATGACGGGCATAAAGATCGGATAAATGTGTGCTTCAAGGACGAGAGGGCCCATGACACATTCAATATTAGATTCATACCCGGGGTTTCGGGAGGGGGGCCCCCTCAAAAGCATGGACACGAACTGAAGAATATCTGGTTTTACTTTGTAAATAATCCTTTAAAATCGAAACACTGTACACTCAGATCGACAACGTTCCTTCTAGGTCTCCCAAGGGCGGACGACCAACTTCTTCCCACTGACGGCATTATTCTTGAGTCTCTCCAATCCAAGTGCAACACCGTTCAAGCCATTCGGAATAACTTCTATGGCGGGCGTCTGTCAAAGGTAGAGAGGATTGTTAGTGGTAGAATGTGTGGATATGGTAGGTTAATATGAACCTTGATCTCTCCCTCCGCAATCATGCGCGTCAGTGCGCTCATGAAACGGGATCCGAACTTCTTATTCTCGGGCAAGAAGAAGGTCCCATTGACGAAAAGAATAGTCTTCTTGTCATCTGCCTTCGTTGCCACCACTGGAGGCGTCGAAACTACCATCTTGCCTTCGGGAGCGAGAACGTCGTAAAGAGCTTGCTGGGTTTCCGGGTAGGACACCGTGTCGAAAGCTAATTCCACAGGCGTGGATGTGATCTTTCTGACTTCCTCTTGGAATGTTGCAATTGGGAGCTTGCGGTCGATAATGTGCGTGGCGCCGAGCGAGGTCAGTAAGTCCGTGTTGTGCGGCGAAGCCGTTGCAATAATGGGAGAGAATCCAGAGAGCCTTGCCAATTGGATCGCTAACGAATAGAAGATAAATAACAACACTCTCGAATCGACAACCAAATTCTTACCGTATTGGCCAAGTGAAGATGCACCGCCCATGATGATGATGGGCTGGCGACTGTACTTGTCCTTTCCACCATCCTCCCAAGGGGGGAGGTACTCAAACCCTTGAGGTCGTTGCCCATAGAACGCCAAGGCGGCGGGCGCGATACCAATAGATATAGACGCTGCTTGCTCAAGTGTAATAACATCTGGAACCTGGGAAGAGCGGTATGTGTAAGCTGCTGCAATGAAATAGACGTGGTTGATGAAATATTTACCTTGCCTGCGAGATCGGCGGGAATGATAGAAAATTGTTGGAAAGTTGTGCATCTGTTCGTCATGAAAGACTGATAGAATCTAACGTGACATGAGCGGGAGCGTTCAGTACCAGTTGTTTAGTGTACTCACACTTTATCTCCTTTAATGAGATTAGTAACGCCCACGCCAATCTCTTCCACCACTCCAGCGCCCTCCTCCCCGATCACAGCAGGGTACTCCTTCACCATGAAAAATCCGTGATCTCGAATCTTCCAGTCAATCGGATTCAAACCCGCAGCGACGTTCCTAATGAGGACCTCGCCGGGGCCGGGATGCTCGATGTCCTTGGGACCGATAGTGAACTTGCCATTGTCAAGCCAAAGTGCAATCTGAGTGGTCATCGTGTTCGGGATTTTGTTTATCGGAGGAGGGGTGGTTGGATGGTCGAATTATATAGCCAAAGAACCTGAAGCTTCATGACATAAGAGGGGCCAGTCATCTGGAGTGAATCGAGGGTTTAGACCATGATTTGGTTAGTGATGACCA
This sequence comes from Leucogyrophana mollusca, assembly GCA_021014945.1. NCBI lineage: Eukaryota > Fungi > Basidiomycota > Agaricomycetes > Boletales > Leucogyrophana > Leucogyrophana mollusca. Next base: position 253,168 of record MU266337.1, read on the forward strand.
ATGGTGCGAGACAGCCGAGGCCTGTCGCACTCAAAGTTGCGAAGTCGGAAAGCAAGCGGCTTCACAAAAGACTGAGTCGCGGCTGACAGAGACTGCCTCAGATACGCGTCAGCAGCCGCGGGTTGACAGCTTCGTGTCGAGGGACGTACCTCTTCGGCCTCAGTGCCCAAGCTGGGGCAGGCTTTGCTGGCAAACTGTAAATCATATGCTGACACAATATATCTGACCTGAAATACGGTATGTTTGGTTTTGTTTGAATCAAAAGCCTCTGCCAAACATAGTCAAAGACTAACATCTGGCAACTCACTCCAGGATTCATCTCAGTGCGTCAGCGCGTCGGCACTCGGTGGCGATTCATGCCTGCCTGCCTCTACAAATATGTCCAGAAGTCTTTTCGTGCGAACCACATATCAAAATTAGACAACCCGCAAAGTCCAACCCGCAAAGTCCAACCCGCAAAGTCCAACTCCTGCAAATGTCGAGAAGCCAGCCTGTTTCTACGGGTCTTGATGACCATTGCACCTGCCGGTGCTAGAATGCTGCGCATTGATCATTTTCCGACATATCGTGATGATTGTGCGACATATTCAGCAATATTTTTGATTCCTGGAGCGATCACGCCATATGGCTGACTTTATCGCAGAAGGTTCTCGTGACTAAGGCCCTATCTGAGCAAGCAGAACCTTTGAACACATGGGAACGAGACGGGAAGAACGTATATCATTGGCATGTAATCCCCCTCCCCACCCCTTACATCTCACGCACTCGACTTGTCCACTACTAAACACCATGTCCTCCCAGACTGCTCTGTGGCTCACAGAAAAGCTTGGCTCCTTCAAAGTTGGTCCCAAAGACATTCCAATCCCCGGCCCTGGGGAGATCCTTGTTAAGGTACATTCGGTCGGATTGAACCCAGTTGGTAAGCCCCAAAGCTTCGCGAATCCTTGTTATCACTGACCTGCATTTCCTGCAGATTGGAAGATACAAGCCACGGGATTCTGGGTTGAAAACTATCCAGCTGTACTCGGCAATGAGGCCGCTGGAACTGTTGAAGCCCTTGGTGAGGGTGTCACCGCATTTGTAAAAGGAGACAAGGTGTAAGGCGTAGACTTTTATCTGTCGAACAGGTGCTCATGGTCACCCAGGTTCCACCAGGGCACCATGGACAACAGGAAAGCTACGTTTCAGCAGTTTGTTGTTGTTCCAGCTTCGATAGTCTCCAAGGTATGGGGACTTACTGGCGTAAAAGCCCCTTCACTGATGGTGGTCCGCAGATCCCGGATAACATTTCCTTTGATCAAGCTGCCTCTCTCCCCGTCTGCGTTGCGACTGCCGTCATCCCGCTGTACTCACAGCCTAGCACTGGTATTGGCTATCAAGCACCTTGGGACGGCGGACGTGCGAAGTACAGCGGCCAGCCTATCTTGGTGCTTGGAGGTGCTACCTCTGTCGGACAATATGGTTGGTCTATAATTTACCTTACCATGTGTAATCCTCACCTCTTCTCCAGTTATCCAGTTCGCTAGGCTATCTGGCTTTTCTCCAATTATCACTACCGCGTCATTGCACAACAGCGCGTTACTGAAGTCGCTTGGGGCAACTCACGTGATCGATCGCAATCTCCCTTTCTCAGCTCTTTCCGATGAGATTTCGAGGGTAACTACAGCGCCAATCCAGCTGGTATACGACGCCGTCTCGTTGGCGGATACCCAGCAAGCAGGTTATGACATTCTGGCCCCTGGAGGTTATATTGTGCTCGTGCTGGGGTCTACCATCAAGACCACGGAAGGTGACAACAAGAAGATTTTAGGCGTATTTGGTAGCTTCCACGCACCCGATAATGTGGCGCTTGGGGAAGTGGTTGCGCCCCAACTGACGAAACTGCTGGCTGACGGCGATATTGTGGTACGCTCTGTTAGTTTTCTTGGTGATATCCTGATGTGATTAATGGCTATCCTTTGTGAATCGCAGCCAAATGTAGTGGAGGTTGTGCCAGGTGGACTCCATGGCATAGTGTCTGGTTTGGAGAGGCTCAAGAACAACCTCGTTAGCGCTAAGAAACTGGTCGTTCGTCCCGGGGACACAGTATAAGCAAATATCTGTTGTTTGATACCAATCACAAACCGCTTTTTGCGCTGTTTCGTTGCGCTGTCGATGATTATGTGAGGTCTGGTGGAATGAGACCCAGCATCGAAGATTTTGAGCTCGGCTGCCTGTGTGGCTTCCATCGAAAGGAGTAAAAGGGAAAACGGTGCCAATTTGTTCGTAACCAGTGTTTCCAGAGACTCAACCAAGGGATGCATGGTCCTTGCGAAATGTTGGTAGCCAATACATAGAGTGAGAGTCGAACCGAAATTGCGCCGAACAATATGGTCTGGTGAATTTATCATTTGGAAGTAAATTATGTAGGACAAAAATCCGGCACCACTGCAGTGGCTGCTGCTAGTCTGCTGCTACACCAGGTCTGTGTCTTTTGAGTTTTCGGTTGTTGCATTGTGCGGCTCGTATGATCTTATATTCCGTCAAACAAATGAAAGAGTTCGATGCGTCACTTGCAGAATCCAGGCTGCTCCAGGGCCTCCGTAATTCCCCAATCAAATCTGTACTCGCACACTGATTCGACTTGACTGTCTTCGTAGGTCCTGTTCCTGTTATTGTGCGAGGTTCCAAGTACTTAGGACTTAGGACTTAGCAATATCGGGGTGCCATGGATGCCGAAGAGAGACGTGTGTCGGAAATTTCTAATTTTAATTGAAATCCATTTAAATGCATTTTGATGCCTAAATTTCACGGCACCATTGGAATGCCCTAGCAATTGAAGAGTTAGTAATTGAAATGTCATTGTGAGCCCCTTACAACCATCCGGGCCGATTACAATTGCCTTGGAACTGAATCCGAAGGCTTGGCCAAGATCTTGGCACGTGTGCCATCCCAATGCGATTGCGATCGCCCCACAATCTATCGATCCGATTGGAATGATGAAATAAAAATGATAAGATTTCAATGCAGTTGAATTTTGATCTTTTCGCTGGCAATGGGATTTGAACTAATGACTACTGACTAATT